>JAQFZA010000556.1:0-17227 GCA_034695115.1 Desoria olivacea | reverse complement strand
TATTATATATTATGTATTATATATTATGTATTATATAGTCAAATAAAAGGTTACAAACATTAAAAAAACACCTCGCCTACTCCCCTCTAAACAGAAATTGGAGATCCCAAAAACCTCAAATCCTGTGCAATTGCCCAAATAAAAGATTTAGGATTTGGAGATATAAGAATTACTCCCAACCGTCTGCCGGAAGTTAATAACATTTATATGTTTACATATAATGAAAAGAAGGTTAAGAAATAAGGTTAAGAAATAAGGTTAAGAGAGGTTAAGAGAGGTTAATTGGAGAATAGAGGAGACAAGGAAGAGGGTTGAAGGAACGTGACTGGCCGGACTCGTTTAAGATTAAGTGAAAAGTAGAGGTGAAAGTAGTAATAATGTTAGGTAGGACAGACCTCCTCCTACTTCCCAACCACACGGAGGACCTTGTTATTTATACATTTATCATTCAGATATTATGCAACCATACAATGACATACATATTATTAGGGACAGGGAGTACATATACTACAAACTACTACAGAAGACATAGATGGATAGAAATGGAAGGAGGTGAGAAATACTTGAAAGAAGTTGAACATCTCCAAAGTCCCAGTACAAGTTCCTAATATTAAGTTGGAAGTAGGCCTGACCTTCCCTTCCTCTAGTCTCCTCCATTATTATGTAGACAATAGCGGAGGAGAAGTTGTGGCCTACAGGAACTGTAGATCCGATCTATCCATCCACATATGTACATCTACAATCATACTACTATAAGATACGGTGGTGGTGGGGGGGGGGTACAGGAAATATGGTTCCTATCCTCCAGTCCCTCCTTCCTTCCTCACTTCTCACATCATCTGAATAAAAGTGGAGAGGAATAAGTTCTCTGTCGATAAGACCCTTTCCTTCAACCTCCATTCCGGAGAAGAGTTATTGACTCTCCTACTGGAAATTGAGTCTGAAGTGAGGTGTTGAATACGTAATATCCGCCTTTTATGTACTACATTATGTACTACAATGTACGAACTTATATTATGTAGGTACTAGCGGAACCCTAACCCGCCGGCTCACATTTTCTCCTCAGCTTTAGCTTATAATTAAACTCCTTTTAATATAGAAAGTGCAGAAAAATTAAACTTATACCCAAACCCCCCATTTATTTTATGACGGGAAGGGTGGGTTTTTAAGTCCTTCTGACCCTTTTTCCCCTTCCACTACTTCCAACTCCCGCCTCTCTTCTAAATACATGCAGGAATACTCCAAGTTCGGCCCGCAGTGTCCTTAAGGCTCTGCCCCCGCAGTGTCCTTGAAGTTCTGCCCGCGGTGTCCGTGAAGTTTCGCCCGCAGGCGTGTTGAAGGTGGACCCGTGGTGTCCTCGAAGCTTTGCAAGTGGTGTCCTTAAAGTTCGGTCCGCTGTATCCTTGTGGCTTTGCAAGCGGTGTCCTTGACGTTCTAGCCGCGCGCTGTGTCCTTAGTTCTGCCCGCGGTCTTTCAATCCGTCTCAAATCTAAATCCTTTTCAGTATGGTCCAATATCTATTTCAATAAAACATATATTTTTTTTTAGCTTTTCAAACAAATTGTCTAAAAAACTTGTTCATAAATTATTGAATTTAAGAATGTAGGACATGGGAGTATAGGATTAAATGTGGATAGATGAAGAAGGGTATGGATGGGGGTGGATGTGGATGAAATAAGGGAAGGAAGGTCCCTTCCACACCTCCCAAGCCAGCATAGTTGATGAACCTTATTGTAGTAGGACAAGTGTATTTATGAACTATGGAAGGTATAGGTAGAAGTATGGTAGGTATGGAAGAGACACCGTTCCCTCCTCATGACACTGACCTCTGGTGGTGACAGTGAAGAATGGGGAAGTTGTAGCTCTCTGGCCCTGTCTGTCTCTATACAATTGGATGAAAGTGAAAGTGGTATGACATGACCCACAGAATGTTTTTTCCAGATTATAGTTAACATCATATCCTCCTTCTATACTTCCTCCCACTCCTGGAAAACAACAATAACTTGTACTTTATCCACGTCTTCCCAACTTCATTCCAAAGAATCCGTCTGGTACTGGACGTATGCCGTACTGGACGTATGCCATACCATTGGATATTTAGGTGAGGTGTTGGTGGACGTACGGGAGGGAGAATTCCGAACTAAAGCCGACTCCTCACAAGAATTTCTGAGAGGTATGGGAAAGAGTTAAAGTAGGGCAGGTTGAAATAAGGTTTCTTTTAAAGTAGTTGGAGCTTCAGTCCGTAAGTAGTCAACCATATTATGTAGAAGACGGACTAATACATAATAATAATAATAATAAACACATTATCCGGACCCTACATATACCTTCCTCGCTTAGGGCTCAGTTCGGTTCCACTCCTGCTTTCTTCCTCTTCTGGCAGGATCAGGATCTTTAAAATAAAAATGTTTTCCTCTTCATGATGATTATATTACTTTCTCTGTAAGAATAGTTTGATGGACATTTCTAAATATCTTACATCTAGATTGAAGATATAGTAATAAGTTATAGTAATAAGAAATATTTAGGTATATACCTCATGTATAAGTACCATACCTTACGGTAAAAGTTAACAATGTAGTAATTGTAGTTAAAGTAGTAGAATAGTTAGTAGTTGTGGTCTGATTGCCTTTCCTCTCTGTTTTGATAGGACGACGGAGGAGAGGATGGTAGGAGGCGTGGGTGGCGGGCGGGGATATTTGAACGAGACGACTTCATATGGAATCACGGGCTCGTTCCCCCACTACAAGCAGATCACAATGCCAGCCGACCAGAAGGCCAAGTTGCTAGCCATGCACCGGGCCAGTAGGGCCAATGCAGGTACAGGACCACCCACCACCACAAACCACCCCCTGTTGTCTCCATCTAATATTCTGAAATATATTTACTGACCTTGTTGTTGCAGGGATCTACGTGGCGGTGGTGCTGGCCGTCTACGTCATCCTCCTCACCATGCTCCTCTGTCGGTACGGGAAACGGCAGCGAGGGTCGTCGGGGTCGGATGCCCCAACGGGCAGGGTGGAGTGCCACCAACCTCCTCCTTCCGTCCACCCCTCCCCCTTCTTCTCCTCTCTGAGGGGAGGAGGGATGTGGAGGTGTGGTTGTGGGAGGTCCGTGACCTTCTTCTGCTGCCGACTCCTGGGCCCTCATCCAAGCCAACCCTCAACCTCATCTGGTGGTGGGGGCAGACGGCAGGAGGAAGAACAAGTCCAGGAGATTCAAGACTTTCCCATGACCCCCATCATCACCAGACTTGTCCAGCGACCAAAAGGGCCCATCCCCGTCTAGCCCCACCTTCCCATACCCTCTTCATATTTAATATATATTATTGATTATTAACTAGGATTTCGGCTGAGTGAGTTAGGTGACCTCTTCCAGCTAACTTACTCTACTCCCCCGCTTCATTATTATTATTCCACCTTATTATGATGTAGGAGAAGTCAGTTCTATTAAACTGGATATTAATAATAAATATACATAATAAATATACATAATAAATATACATATATTAATTCCCCCTTTATTACGGTCAATTGAATTGCCCTGAATGGAAATGGAGGGACATGTACAAGATTCTTTAGTCCACAAGGAATTACAATCTTTCAGATTCATGGAACATCTCAGAATAGTTTTCATAAGAAACTGACTAAAGGAGGATGAATCTGATTGACCTTAACTCTCAGCTTACTCTGCCTGCATTACATTACAGAGCATAGCGCCTCACCTTTATTCAGAGGAATTTATGTAAATATTATACTTATTTCCCAATCTGGAGATTATATATTATTATATTGAAATTGTAACCGACATCTAAGGTAAGGTAAGGTAAATAAGGAACTTTTGTTCAGATTACTTAAACGGCCAATTCATCCTTTCCAATTTATGGATTCATTTAGGAAATGAGAAGAAGTTATGGCTACTATTATCTCCAGCTGTCTTAGTATTATCCATACTTACAGGTCATACTTACAGGTCATTAAGTCAATTCCCTTAAAATTGCAAATAGTAACCCTTAAAGAATCTATGGACTCTTTTTTCCTGAAGAACTGGATACTGAAATGAAGGAGGGAAGCTAGCCGAAGGGATGGAATGTGAACTAAAAGGACTAACATCTCCAAGGGATGACATTGGTTCAAGTACAAGTCAAGCCAAAGTCCCCATCCCGTCTGCTCCATCAGAATCGGAAGTGGGATCCAAACCCAGACCAACAGCTCCACAAATTATTCCAGGAACATGGACAGAAGGTTCAGTAGGAGTTGTCCCACCCACAGAACCTCCAGCCCCCACTGACTTTTGTAATCTATCAGCCGAATAGTAATTTCATCGGAAGCGGAAGACGGACGGACGGGTAGTTTGTGCGGCGTCATATCCGAAGCCTTAAAATTAGCCCAAGTTCCTATTCCAGTATTTGGGCAGAATCTGAATCTGAATCTGAAATTAGGCCCATTGACTGGAGCTAACCTTAACTACTTTCCAATTCCACCAGCCTAATTCCATTGTAACAAAGTGTATAAAAAAACAAGGACCTCAAATCGTGTACATGAAAATCCTGAATTATCTCATCACAATGACCTTCGCTGGTGTCTACTACGGATTCAGAAAGTGAGTCACTACTACAAATACGAGATTGACCTTTGAAACGTTGACTTGGAGTATTGGTGGTCGAGCCATTCAGGAATATATCAAAATCCTCAGAACTATCTTTCCCAACCTGAAGGTCTCCTCAGAAATTGTATCCAAGTTATTCCCAACGTAAAATTGTCATAAAAAATGGGAGATAATTTCAAAACAAACTTAAAATCAGATTTTACACCGTTTTCTGGGCATTTCTCGACATCCGGTTTTCGCTACCTACTTTTTTTTTTTTTTTTTTTACTGCGTATTCGGATTAAGCATTAACTTTTGGTCAAAACGGTGTATCTGATGTCAAAATTGATGGTACATTGTGTAGTATTTATTTATTTTTACTCAGTTTTCGGTGTCTATTTCAAAAACTGGTTTTTTCCATTCTAGATTGATGACAATTCAGTTTCAAGGTTAAATTTCGGTCAAAATGGTGTATCGTGTATCTAAATTAATGGTAGTCGACTTTTTTTGTAAATCCGATTTTTACCCGGTTTTTGGGGCGCATCTCGAAAAGGAGCCTTTGTCCATCCTGGTTTGGCAACAGAGTCGTATTCAGGTTTAAATTTTGTTCATAATGGGGTATCATCATATGTCCAAATTGATGTTGGTCCACTTTTTTGAGATCGTAGTAAGTAATGTATACTAATTACAAAACTACGTTCCTTTCCTTCACTTCTTGTGTTCCAAGTGTGTATTCCAAGTTACAAGTTACCATTTATGACCGTCATTTGGAATAACTTCTCCAACTCTACGCTATTTAGTGAGGAAATAAATATTCTGAGGAGGCTGGCTTTATGAATGAATGAATGAGGGACTAGAAGACAGGACTGAGTAGTTAATTCCAAGACTACATTTCCATGAACATTTCCATGAACATTTCCATGAACATTTAATGAGAGGAACGGCTGGGAAGTTTGTTGGAATGGCAGAGTGGACAGTGTAAAAAGTGGACAGAAGATTCAGAATATTCAGAGTAAAATCCTCCCCCCGGCAAGATCCCCACCCAATCCTACCGAAACTAAAGAAGAATTACGGAATTCTCTTAAGTATTCTTAAAATGAAGTCTAATAAGAGTTGAACTAGTCTAAGATAAGGAAATCTAATTCGGCTTTAATGCAGAAATGTAATTTAATGTAGAAATCTGATGTTCAGAACCTAACCTAAAACTTCTTCTCTTCTTTGTTCCCTAATTATAAGGAATAAATATAAATTAGGGAAAGGCTGTTCCAATGTAAAGGATTATTCCTCATTTAAAAGAAAGTGGTCAGAAGGGGTTGGTTTGAGGACTCCCTCCGACAACCACATTCTGGACACATTCATTCCCAATAATACGATAAATATAGAGTAGACAGTAGGGATTTGGATTTGAAAATACAAATTATCCTCTCCATCCAACTTCAGATTCTGGCTGGATACGTACCTAACCTAACGTAAGAGAATGTGGGGATTTACTTTCCGACCCCTTCTGACCTTTGAGTGGGTGGGGGCTGGCGGAGGTGGGTGGGGACTCCCCTCTCTCTCTCTGTCTGTCTGTCCAGAGGAAGGAGTTGGGATAAATATGCTAGAGAGGAGGAGGACTACTGTGAGGACGAGTTAGTTGGCAGTGTGTCAAAAGATCCCCCCCCCATACTCACCACCGCCACCACGTCCAACTGAACTGACTACCAGCATCGGGACGATCCTCATCATCTTCTTCTTCATCGTCAGTTCATACTGTTCATAGTGAGTTGATTGAGAGAGAGAGAGGCTAGAAGAAGAAGAATATTCTGTAGTTCCTCCTATTATTCTGGAGCAGTTACAGCAGGAGGAGGACTGACCGGGTCGGATGAACACCTTCCCCTTGAACACTTACTCCCCCTACAATTCGGACGGGGGGAGGGGGACACTAACTCCGTCGTCCGTATGTTAACTCCTCATCCACATATTCATACCCATCATACTAATCCACAATAATTGAATATTAATTGAATATTAATTAGGTGGTGAAGGATGCGGTGGGGCCGGACTGCATCTCCTTCGAGGGTAGGTCTGGATAGTCTGTATATAGTCTGTATAGTCTGTATAGTATGTAGGTGTCTGTAGGTGTGGTCGTAACAATGATTCTTAATATATGGCAGTGCTGTACGTGGGGAAGTTGCGGATAGAGTCCGTCAAGGCGGCGCCGGTCTGGTTCGTGGACGAGGCCCTGGAGGCATTCAAAAGCCATGACGTGGAGAAGGGCCGGAGGGAGCCACCCGACCTCCCCTCACCCAAGGTACTCTCCATCCTACACACCCCACCCACCCACCTACTACCCCCCACTAGTACATAGTATAAGGGTCTACCACCCCCACTTCCTAAATATAAGAATCCCTCCAGGAGGACTCGTCCTCTACATCCCCTCTTCTTATGTATGTATTACTTCAAATACTCTGTAGTCTTTTCATTTCTACCAATTCTTGAAACTCTAATTCTTCTTTAGGTTAAAAAGGCTTAAATGATATCGAAATATTCTTTAATCCTCCTCCTAATTGTCGGTACTAGTAGGCCCTTCATTTTTGATAACGTTTTCTGCAATTTTTGAAAATCTTTGGACGTGGCCATATTATTAACTTGTAGTGCAAGTGTCCTTGAGTTCCCAAATGTCTTCAATTACGTGCCCAGCCAGGTTTTGATTCTGAAGGAAAAGATGTAATTGATGGGTTAGAAGGTGAGAGGTTTGCGGTGGTGCCATTGACGTTGATTCAAATCCGTCCTCCTTCCAAACCTTCCAGGGGTGTCCTCTTGGTGGGGCTTCATTCTTATCCAGTCGTGTCGTCAGACAGACGGACGGACAGACAGACAGACAGGACGAGATCATAAGCTCTCAATCCTATTTATATAATAATATATGTAGGTTAATAATAATAATAATACAGACTATACTCACTTATATATGTAGAATATTAATAAAAGTAATTGTGTGGAAGGGCAGAGTAATTAAATTCTTCTTCTTGTTTTTGTTGTGGGTGGGGGGATGGCGGAGCAGGAGGAGGAGGAGGAAGGATTAAGTTCCCAGCAGAAGCAGCGGCTGTCCACACCCCCACCACCATCATCAGAGTGGAGGTTGGTGGATGAGGAGGAGGAGAGGAAGAGGAGGACGGAGGAGGTGACGGTGGTGGCCCCCCCGGGTCCCCTCCTCGTCAAGAGCCTGTCCCTCCCGGTGGAGGAGCGGATGCGAAGTCGGGCCTTATCCACGGGGGACATGAGGAGGAGAGGAGGAGGAGGAACCTGGAACCACCACCTCCACCACTCACACTTACAGCCATCTTCCAACAACGTACGTCTGTCTCCCATTCAACACCCTCCTACCTAACCTCTAACACACATCTCTCACTATTCAACCCTAGTTAGTATCCAGTTCGTTGTATGTACCTATGTACATCATATATGTACTACAATCGAATTATAATAAGAGAAAAGTAATCTGAGGACGATATCCCACCCGTTAGGTTGAGGTCTAGTATATAATTCTATGGTTGAGTTAGGTACAGTAGTCTCCCTCCTATACAATTCTTACAATTTATGGACTTACTCATAACTTAGTGTACTTACTCGTACTCTTTAGTGTACTTCTAACCTATCTAATAGTTTAGTTTCCTAGCTAATCTGCAGATGACATATTACATACCTTACCTGTCCTGTCAAAGACCGCTAAACCATTTTCATTTTTGAACTTCCAACCCTAACCAAACGAATGAAGAGTAGCGGGAGGGATGATGGAGTAGTGCGGGAATAATCCGCTATCCACCACCACCACCATGTCCCTATTGAAGGTGGATTTATGATGATGAGGGAGGATGAGGCATCCCGGCCTGGGATTACTAACTGAATTCTATTTAATTCTACATAATTGTACATAATTGTACATAATTGTACATAATTGTACATAATTGTACATAATTGTACATAATTGCACATAATTGTATTTGTAGAGGACGATGATTCTGATTGTTGGGAAGGGGGAGATGAAGTTGATTAGTCCGGATGCCAAGACTCTCCTCTTCTCAAAGCACTTTCGGGACATTTATCAATCCTCTCAGGTAGGCAGGGTTTTACATCTTATTCAAAGAATGGAAGGTAATATTAATATTATTCTGTCCACCCACCCACCCTGTGGACCCTGTCAATTCCACCCACTGACATGTCTCTCTCTGTCCAGGGAATCAAGGAGAAGGAGTACTTTGGCTTCATTTGTCGAGAGGGATGGAGCCAGACCGTCCAAAGTCCTAGCCCCCACTACGTCGCCTTCATCTTCCGATGTCAGTCCGACTCCGTGGCTGGAGACGTGTTGAAGGGTAAGAAGGAGGAGGTCCTATATATATAGTAGAATATAATAATACAACTGCAGAATACTGAACTTATATGACCACCTTCTCCTTCATTCAGTACTGCGACAAGCGGCGGCGGTGGTGGGGACGAATTTGAAGAAGGATGAGCACAAGTCCACTCCTGTCCTGTCCTGTGACCACTGCCCCATCCTCTGGTACCGACACCTCTGCTCCCAACTGGACGGTAGGTTCCTCCTCCTCCCATTCTTCCATATGTACACTCTCCGGTCCGTGGAATAAGAAACCTAATTCCTTCTAATTGATGAATATTGGGTGGGGGAGTAGGGCTGAGCTGTGATGAGAGAGTTCAGTTGATGATCCTGAAGTACATGGGGGGACTGGTGGAGGAGGACGGGGAGAGGATTCTGGCCAAGTTCCATGAGGCGGAGGGGCCCTCGACGACAAGGGAGGAGAATGAGCGGCTGATGTCCCTTCTAAGACTTCACTGCGAAAGGAAGCAGATGAAGCACATTCATGACACCGCCCAAAACAGGTACGAACGAACTCGTCTGTCGTATAATATCTCATTCCCCCACCACTACGTACGTATGGGGAAGGACCCATACGAACTTGGGAAGGTTGGGTACGTGGGATGAGTTGAGCGGGCCAATGCTTCCTTCACTTCCCCACACTCGTCCACCAACCACACCCACCGAATGGGACTTAAATGTACTCCCTACCCCAACCGTACATTGCTGAGGGGAATCTAAGAGTAGGAATTATAATGAAGGGTCATTGATCTTGAATTCGTATTGAAGGAAGTAGGAATGGAGTTAGGTAGGGAGGGATGATGATGAGGAGGATATCAATAAGTCTTGTAATTCTGAGACTGTGTAATTGTGTGCGGTTGGTGGAATACTTTCAGAACGGAGTTCCTTGACCAGTACTTGGGGGGTGGGACCATCTTCCTCAAGGCCAAACGATCCCTGACCAACTCCTTGGACCAACTGATGAAGCGGAAGGGTGGTCGCCTCCAGGTCAGTCAGCCTCCCCTTCTACACCCCTCCATCATCCCCTCCATAGATCAGGAAGGAGTTTCTAGTTATAGTTCCGTCTCTGACATTCCATCCTCCTCTTCTATTACATAGTAACTCTACATAGTAACTGGCTAAACTACTAATTTCCTACTAATCTCTTCTGATTATCCATCCTCATTCATTCATTTCCACTTCCAGTACAATAGTATGTGGGGTGGGTACGTCTGTTAGGGAGGGAGGCATTACTCATTTTACTCTTCAGTTTCTACAATTCCAGATTTAGACAAACTTTCATCCATTCATGTTTTGGAAAACTACGATATTTGGATAATATATTTGGATAATATATTTCCATTAGTTTTGGATAACATTAGAGATGAAGAAATTATGGTGAAAAGTGGAATGGGTTGGCCTCTCTCCATAATGTCCTTACTTGATGGAGTATGGAATGGACAGTTTGGAGTGAGATGATGAGGATGAGATAATGGATGATTATGACTGAGAATGTATGTGAGGGAATATAAAGGTGTAGTAGGTAGGACAGACATAATAGAAAGGAGAAGAGAGAAGGTGAGTGTGTCTATTATATTTAATGTTTTGTATTGACAGGAGGATAGTCCCCTAGGAGACGGGGACCATGAGCACCACCACCACCACCACCAGACACGACCACCACAAGTAACAGAGGCTGAGGAGGAGGACATGGAAGAGGCGGAGAGGAGGACTGACATTCAAGTACTAGAGGATGTGAATACTAGACCGCACCACCCCCACCGACAACGATCCTCCACCCTTGGAGCCCTCTCAGCTGACTCCATCAAGGGAATCCTTCGAAATCGGAGGACATCCTCACAATTTCAGCCCCCACCACCACTCTTCAACCAACATGACAGGATTGACATTCATGGAGGACCTCTCAAGACCAGCCCCATCATGAGTCTGTAATAACCAAACCCCCACCCCCTCCTCCTCCTCCTAACTACTTATTTATTTATTCTCCTTCTTCTCTCTTCAATAATATGAGAGAGAGGGAGGAGGGTACTTTTCTACATCCTATTCTCATCCAGACTTCTTATATTCCGTCCAGATTTCAGAAGGTGGGGGGGTCACAGTCCAAGCCAGGACCATCCACTGACACCACTTCCAACGCCACTCCACCCTCCACCGGCTCCTGGCGACATGCCATCTTCAAGAAGGTAGTCTCCCCCCAACAGGGACAGGGCACCACCACCTCCGTCCCCACCACCCAACCTTCCTTCTCCAATAGTTCAACCAACCCTCCTCCTCCTCCCACCACCACCTCCTCTTCCTCTAAATCAACATTTGAGGACAACCGATCTCCCGACCAACTCAGGCAGCTTTGGAAGACAGCCATCAACCAACAAATCATTCTGATTCGGATGGAGAAGCAGAACATCCGCATCAAAGGTTCGGTTAGACTTTTCTTCATTAAGTATTTGTAGAGAGAGAGGTGGTGGCCGGTCCTTGGCTACTTACAAAGGGTTAGAGGCCCGTAGCTCTGTAGTAATTACTAATGTTCCATTACTAATGTTCTCCTTATTGTGTATTGAAAGTACAGCAAAGCAAGAGGAGGCGGATGTGAAGCGGATGAAGTTGTCGTATGTGGAGGTGGGGACTTGTGACCAGGAGGCCAACGACACTTGGGATCTGATCATCAGTCTAGCGGCCGGATCGAGTCAAAAGGCAGACCTCCAACTCCTCAACTCTGCCTTATTACGGGGTAGGGCTGATATATAGTATATAGTATAGTAGTATATAGAATAATAAGATTATCCGTATGACGAAGACTATAATGTACTATAATGACTCCTCATCCCTCCTACTCCCTATCTATAGGAATCCCGCAGCACAAACGGGGTCAAGTCTGGGAGTTTCTGATTCAGCAGAGGAGGAAAGGGGAAAAGGGAGGTCGGGATGGGAAGTTGAGTCATTTGAATCTGGATCGTCCGTATGAGGAACTTCTTCGGCAACTCACCTCCCAACAACATGCCATCCTAATCGACTTGGGTAAGTCCGCCCTCATTCTTCTCTGGATACATATTTAAATATGTAGGAGTATGTAGGAGTATGTAGGAGTATATATAGAGTGTGGTGGGTGGGGGCCCGTGGGAGGGGACTCCATGCACTATCCGTATTTAAGAGGATGAATATAGGGAGGGAATGAACGTGACTCTGCTTTCTTGTATCCTTGGCGTAGGTCGGACGTTTCCAAGTGTGGCCTACTTCAGGAAAGCGCTTGGGTCGGGTCAACTTGCCCTCTTCAACCTCTTGAAGGCCTACTCCCTGTTGGACACGGACGTAGGATACTGCCAAGGCCTCAGCTTTGTGGCCGGCCTACTTCTATTACATGTACGAAGTAGTAGCAGGATGATACGGAGTACGGATAACTAGGTTGGGTTACGTCCCAGCCTCTCCACATTCTTCTTTTAACATTTACAATTTGAAAATATTTAGCTGGAGGAGGAAGAAGCCTTTGCTGTCCTCAAATACATCATGTTTGACCTCGGGGCACGAGAACACTACAAGCCAGACATGCACGAGCTTCAGGTAGCCGACCTCTCCCATCAGTCCATTCTTAATCAAATATTCTTTAATCATTAAAGATTATAAAGAGGACGTGGGGTAACCACTCCGACGTTTTTCTGGTTTTGGGTTGACCCCCTTTGACAAGCGACCCCTGACTGAGTTCCTTATTCCTTAATCCAACTTGTATGTAAGAGACTTTTTCTCCCTTCTGACTCTCTGAACGTTGCCATTGGGTTGTGTAGGTGAAGCTGTATCAGCTGACGAGGCTGATTCATGACCAAGATGAGGACGTGTTGCTGCTTCTGAATGAGTACGATGTCCTGCCGTCCCTCTACGCCGCCCCCTGGTTCCTCACCCTCTTTGCCTCCCAGTTCTCCATCGGATTCTGTGTACGGGTCCTGGGTAAGCTAACCTAGTCTGGCTGGGTAGTCTCCGTCTCTATGTCTACCATAATAGCAATTATTTTATAAATATTCTGATTGGGTGGGAGTAGACGTCCTCTTGCTCCATGGAGTTGACGTCATAGCCAAGTTCGGAGTTGTAATCATTCTGGACCACAAGAAGGAGTTGATGGAGTGCAAGGGGCTGGAGCAGGTGATGGACTGCTTCAAGACCGTCGTCACTGCCATCTCCTCAGACAAGTGTGACAGTTACCTCCGGAAGGTCCAATCTCATTTGACACATTAAAAGTGTAGTTGTTGTATAGGAGGAAACGAAGGTCACCTCTGGTCAAACTATATTTCAAATGTATTTCCCTTTAACGTTTGTGTAGGTACTGGAGTCGGACTGGGACAAGCAGATGCTGACGTATGCCGTGGAGTATTCCGTTATGAACGACGAAGCCTTTCATGCCTTCATAAGTGAGTCCTCGTCCAGCAGCGTTTCGGTAGCCCCTAGCACGAAGGGGACCCCAACTGTGCGGGGAAAGGCGGCGGACAAGAAAGAGGCGTACAATTGTGTAGGAAAGGAGAGTAAAGGAGTTCAGACGGATTGTGGACCACCACCTCCGGCCTCCTCTGGGGAAAAGCATCCAATCCTTGGAGACTTGATTCAGCGCCAGAACTCCGAAATCTCTCAGCTGAAAAGCGAGAAGTGTGAGGTCCGGAAAGACGTCCTCTGTCTACTCGATCATATTTTGAGGCTGGAACGGATGGGGCGAATGGGCCTCGGTACCCTACCCGTCCCTCCCCAAGTCTCCACAATTGCCTCCAAGTACTTTGACAAGTCCGGCTGGAGCTATGCAGAGCTCCTGGAGGAGGGACTCACGGAGGGACGGAGGGGGCCAAAGAATAATAATAATAAGCCTCCTTCCATCCTCCCCCCACCACCTTCCTCTTCTCCTCAGAATGAGGGGATGGACATGGGGGCTGCTGTGGGATTGTCCAGACTGGGTCGTCCGGCTGAGAGTGAGGTCAGTGGTGGTCGGGGTGGCTCCATGTGACCCCTCCAGTTCCGTCCTCTTGTGATTCCGCCGAATATTTCAGTCCTATGTGATATGATGGTGCCTTTAAATGCCCTTATAACCTCAAGGTGTATAATAATGTGTTATATTTAAGGAGTCTCCTTCATTCAGCCTATTCAACCCCTTCGGCCTTAACTCCTCTAACTTGTACAATAATCTTACAGACAAGTAAGTACAAGTCTTGTACTGAATGTTTGGGATAATGTGGGGATACAAGAAGATATAAAGTGTACTATGTAATTAGGAGGGGGTTCCTAACCGCAGAACCCAGACCTAACCTAACAGAACCGGAGCTGTACTTAAAAGAATGTAGGTACGAGTACTCGTAAAAGTAAAGTCAAGACATTTTGTAGCCGTCAGTTAATTGTATTGTAGTCCGTCCAACCCTCAGAAATCGGAAATAAAGTTTTGGAACTCTTTTACTCTACCTTATTCTGATGATTAAACATAATTCATGATTATCTCATCTATAGGACCCGAGCTCCTTGTCAACATTACCTGTCCCCGACCTGTCCCTTTCCCAAATGATAAGACAAATAATATTCAACTTCATTTGGCAAATATGAGAAAAAGTTAGATTGGGAAATAGAAATGTCTTAGTTGTAGTTAATAACATATAAATATATAGAGGTCAAAAGGGCAAAAGAACCGGGATTATTCCTTACAGTATATTTAAGGATTAATCCTAGTCCCACATTTCCTCATAAAAACAAAGAGGACGTACGAAGATGGAAGGTTTGAAGGCCCTGATTTATATCCAGAATTTCCGCTATACGGCACAACATCACATTCTTCTGACTTCCATAAAATAGGCCATCCGTAGTGACGGAATAAATAAATGCAAGGGCCCTGGGTAACCATGCCGCTTTTAAAGGGTTTAACGTTCTCAATTTAATATAGGGCTTAGCTATTATGAAAACCGAATTTAGCATATGGCTTAGCTATTATGAAAACTGAATTCAGCATAGGGCTTAGCTATAGTGGCGAATTATATTTGATGACGGAACATAGTTATTGTGGAGGGCCGGTTTCGATGGTTACGGAAAATATTCATCTTTATGAATTAAAAAATCCAAACGGAAAGTTCATGTACAGAGTGGTCGAGAAACATCCGTAAAATGGGGACAAATTCCCAATTAATTTCCTTGGTTACATACAATTTTGCACCACAATTTTTTGCAATTCCCAATTCCGCAAAGCTTTTATAATCATTTAACTGTGAGTTAAGATTGGATTTCTGATACTTTTTGAAATCTACAGAACCTTTTCTGATCGTTACACTTTTAACCGTATGTCTGACATTACTTTTTGGCTGGTTTGGTAGTCATCCTCACCGTTTTTGGACAGCCATCGGATGGTATTCAGGCCACCGATTTGTGGACCTTATTAAAGCCATTCATGCAATTATAGGGCATGAACATGAACTACCGTATATTTTGGACATATGAGTCTGCTCATTTATTCTGCTTTGTCCGTTCAGCGTTAGAAACTCTCTGATGACTAAAAACGTCAATTGACAATTTGACAATTTTTCTGTCCAGCTTAAATTGTGGAATTAATTTTTGGCGAATGTGGGGATTCAGAAAACGGAAAAAAAATCACAGAATACTAAATCATTTTGAAGTTTCAAATTATGAAAAGATTTTGGCCTGAAACAGTTGCCTTCATACAGTTTTTAAATACATATGGGATCACCCTCGGAAGTGCCGCGCTGAAATGTAGTTTCTGCAATAGCTAAGCCCTATGCAGAATTGAGTTTTTGCAATAGCTAAGTCCTATGTTAAATTGAGTTGATGAGACAGCTGATAGTCTTCAATAATGTTAATGAGTTAGTATACTAATGACCCGTGGCTATAGCCACGGGATACTAATGACCTGAATAAAGGTAAGCTATTAAAGGTCAGAAGTTATTTAAGTCAATTCCCCGGATTGAAATGATATGAGTTACTATGAAAACTTAACTCACGGAATTAATAATGGGCTTACAAAGGGGCCAGGTCATGGGAAGGGATATTTCAAAGGTTTATTAGGGATTCAATGTATCCAAGGGGCCAGAAAGGACCTAAAGTTCGTAGGTAGGTGTCCCTTCTGTTTTATTAAATTTGAGTGAAATTCACAAGTTTTTGTAATTTTTTTTGAAGTAAAGTTGTAATTATGTCTGAAATGTTGATTTAATTAAATATGTAGGAATTAATAAGAATACGTGATATTATTTGTATAATTGACATTGACATTTTAATCTGAATTCATAAATGGAAGATAGAATGTGTAAATATTCTTATTTGTCATTTCCACAAATCATAAGATGACAAGGTGGGAATAATACAAAGGGTTCCATGGTTGTTGGATGAAGGATGGCATATGATGACCATTTCCCAACCAGGATTTTACTCCTTCCTTCTTCACCTTATGGAAACCTTCCATCCTTCTTCACAACCTTCCATCCTTCTTCACCACATAATATATTCATTCTTTTTGGATTTCAATCAATCAATAGTTTACCAAATTGTCCAAGTTTCCACCAAAAATAGGCCGATAATTAACTAATGAGAAAGAAAAGGGCTGATAAATGTTTAGTGACATCACTTTGTTCATCTCATAAAGAGTATGTAAAAGAATTTCAAATGCACTAGACCACCAATTTATTGTACATAAAAAGGAGGGGTGGGGAAAATACTTGAACCCCAAATTACAAAATACAAAATACTTAATCATTCATAAGAAAATACAAAATACATTCCCCCAAGCCGGAAAATACAAAATACTTTGCTATATATTGCATACTACATATGTGCGTACTAAATAAGAAGATGTATGCCTACAATTTGTTCGGCTTCATTGTCACTCAATGCATTACGATATACTAATTTTATTGTGATAAACCTATAGAGTTTTAAAATTATTCTCCAATAGGTAGAACTCCAATTGCTTTTCCTCACCATTTTGTGGGGAAATGTATTTTGTATTGTCAGAGTATTTAAAATACTTTACTCATTTAATATATTGGCAAAATGCAAAATACAAAATACTTTCCTCCCGAACAGGAAAATAGAAAATACTTTCTTGGAGTAGGGCTGAAAATGCAAAATGAAAATAGTATTTTGTATTTTGTTCAAGTATGGAGCCCAAGTATGGAGCCCAAGTATGGAGCCCACCCCTCATAAAAAGTAAATACACATAATCCTTATCGGGTGAGTCATTTATAACGCAACAACTTTAATCTACAATTTCTCAAAAACTGCCCACCCGATTTTAATTATCAATAG
>JAQFZA010000555.1:0-17231 GCA_034695115.1 Desoria olivacea | reverse complement strand
TATATATAGGATATAATTTATACCCTTCTGCTGGTCTACATGTAATACTTTTGTATTGACAAATACGTTTATGCATGGGATGCCGCAACATACAAGTAACATTAATTAGTGTTAACTATATCGTTTAAATCACTACCAGGAGGAAAATGTAGCATATTCTTAGTTTTTCAAAATTAAAGGCCGTAAGGGAAATTGTGAGTTACAATTAAAGACTGCAGTTTGTAATTTGGAATCTATAGTTTGTCCACGATTAGCACTAAAAGCACTAACGGTTACGTGTAGATCAGAGGAGGTGTTAATAGCGATTCGTATCTCTTGTATCTCGTATCCATCGTGCTGCTGGAACCTTAAACCTTTCAGCAACTTCTGTTTCTTTAATTGAATATGTGGAAAAGGTGGATCAGTCATTTGTAGCATATCATTACGATGTCCACACCTGGTTTTTCTCTTATTTTCTATTACGTCATTCAATAGCCTCCAAGCAATAAATTGTGACTTCACGCCCCCGGTATTAAAATTACCATCGAGAGCTATGTTCAATACCATCTGCTTACATACATAGCGATGTCCAATGCAAATCTGAGGAGCAAAACCCGTATATGCAATGAATTTTGGTTGACTTGCATTTGTGACTTACCGAAATGTGCATTCATGACTCACTTAACCCTCCTACGACTGAAGAGTATACGATAAGCTGTTTTAGGTACAGAATCCAAAGCTTATTAACGACTCCTTCATTTCAAAATTAATTTAGCGCATACCTTAATTACTCCGTTTTACAGGTCTTGGCGCAATTATTACCACATGCTATATTTAGGCTATTGTTTCAACAATGGCTTTAATGCTGAAGATGAACAGTTATAAGGAGTTATGAATTAGATCGTGTCCCACCTACCTTTACGATAAAATGCCAAAGTGTCAGATCAGGACTTATCTTTAGCATCCCTTGTAGGTTAAACAATAAATAACTCCAAGGGAAATTATCTACAAGACGTGGAATAAGTTGAACTCATATTGTTGTGGTGTAGGACTTAAAAACTCATTGGTTTCTGCTAATGGTATTTATCAAATCAAAATGCATGTCACACACCTTAGCAGCTTCCATAATAAATTTGTTCACAAATTGAGCCTTATGTGACAAGCATGCTGGTGGGTCGACCGTTTTCTATCTTCCTTAGCATCTCTAGGTCCTACAAGATGACAAGGAATATCTATCAATTGTAGGTGTCTTGGGGATTTTAACCGAGTAAATCAAACGAGGTTCACCCTTTAAAATATTAAATTGTACTATTTCATACAATTCTCAACTTTATTACCAAGAAAGTGTTATGCTATTAAATATAAATTATCTTGAGACTCGAGCTGTAACATATGTAATGCAACATTTAATGGCGAACTCTCGGTTGGGGTCTGATACGAAAAAGGGTTGGGCAAGTGCATTTATACGATAGGAACTATAGAACATACCTTGGGATAATTTGCTATTCCTTCATTACATCCATTTAGTGTACATGCATCAATTACATACATATTCGTAGAAATTCTTTGCCCCGCCATTCGTAGTGAGACGGTTTGTAATTTGGCACAATATCGAAATACAATCCTGTAAATCTGTTGCTTCTAATTGTAGGAAGTAAAACTCGTGTTTTTTTATTCGTTTCATTATTTATTTTTTATAAATTATTTGGTGGAATGAACATACCTGGCGGAAATCTTAGGTGGACTGATCAAGAGGAGGGTAAAAGTGTTTGGGAGAAGCCTTTCCAGTGAGCTTATTTATGCGAGTTTGATTTGACTGAAATGCTCACTTCAATTTTTCCAGACCATTTGAACAACAAGAAGCATCCATGGTAGATTACCAAAATGGCTTTTTAATCTTCGGATACAATCAATATGGACAGGATTATTGTCAATTCCGTGTTTGTAAATTGAATACGGCCTAGCCCAGGGTGGTAGCCAAGTGCCGAAACGGATGGCTGACAAAAATTGGATGATACCGTGTCGGATTTTCTAAGGGCAATGTTGAATTATGACAATAAATTTGAAAAGGAATTGTATCTCTGGGATAAGAGATAGCAAAAGCCCAAAGGTGAGGTCGCAATCCCTTTTGGATTGGAGTCAAAAAAATTCGGCACAGTTCGTTAGTCAAAAATTCAGTTGGAAATACTTACATACTACTACAGACTAACACAGATAATAATATCTACCTAAGTTCAAAGTAGAACTGCCTGCCAATACGGAATACAAATAGTTTAAGGTAATGAAAACGACATAAAAGGGATAGAGGAGAGAAGATTTTATGAAGTGTGAACGAGACTTTCGTGTTTTCATATTTCAATGGGAAGATCGGCTTTAAGGGACATCCTACTTTTAGATACAGATTTAGGACTATCTTTGCATGTATCTTTTTTCTGCGTTAAGTCATCCCTGGGAAAATTTATCGCTGACACATTGAAGGGTCCCTCACTTTCAATTATTAATGGCGTAGATTCTAAGGCTAAGGCATGGCTAGGTTGAAGTGCATTGGTATGTAACTTCTTGAGTCAAATGGTCAAACACTGCTCAGGTGAAACTTGGAAACGACCTTTTTCAAAAATAGAATCCTCTTCAAAGTTACTCAAAAGATCGGAGGAATCAAATCATTGCATTTCATTGCTGGTATTATGAAGGAACAAATGAGGCCACCATCAGACTCATATAAAATAGATGTACCTTTGTAAATGGGGGAAAAAGAACACCCTGGATCACTCTTCTTTTTTGGAGGAGCTTGAAACAAGGTCAAGTCCATCTTCACCTTTCCACACTTAAAGTCAACTCTCAGCATACACCATTTGTATCTTTAGGAATGGCAGGGAACATTTCTATTTTAGGGATGTCCACCTAAATTTAGAATTCCTGTAATCTAGAGGTTATGAGAAAAAAGTTGAGAGTATTCGCTGGACAGTTTTACAACTATCTTATTGCATGGTTACAATACAATCAAAGCCGAGACAAAGGCATTGACATTGTCGTCTGTTTTATAGTTTTACAATCCTTCAGAAGAAAGGGAAGGGATTTCAATTTTCAATATCCTTGCCCTTGGATAGTGCTCTACTTTCGATGGACGCATATTGAAAACACAGACAAGTTAACCTACAGGCTACGTTTGACACTTTCCAGATCAGTTGGGGTAAATAAATCCTAGCTAATTACAATTTACAATCGAATCACATACTTTAATCAGTCAAATCGCCATACATGTACCATGCATGTTGAAGCGTTCAAGTTCAAGGACATAAAGAATACAAAACTATTGCATCTAAATTGTGTTTTTCTACATGGCAATCAGTAATAGCTTTCATATGGGGGCCGCACATGAAGGAAATTAGCACAGGAATCCAAGTGACGAGAGACAAGAATTACGATCGACGCTTTTGGCACATTTTGGGTGCGATTAGAATACGAGAACAAGTAATGCAGATCACTTCATTAACATATGCAGAGAACTATTGATATTCATTAAGAGTCTTCACCACCCGACCAGCCAGCAAAGGTGAATATTAACTTTGAAATGCTTGCGGATTATCTAATCTTTTTATGTAAAGCATTCCTATTACAATTGCAGATTTGCCGATGCTCTGGAATTTATTAGACTTCTTTCGCCCTTTTGGTATGAATTCTGATTTTTAATTCTCTCCGTCTCTCACGCAAAATAAAATTTCCCCTTCTACAATAAGCAATGCATGTACACCATTGCCATTTTATTTTGCATCATAAGAAGTGTGTTAGTTAGTTTACACTTTAAAATTAATTATTCTTCTCACTCGAGCTTTCAGGGATTAATCCGTCACACTCAGACTGCTTCAGATAATCCCTATATACCATATTTTGTATCATTCAACTTCATTTATAAATTGGCATTTATGGGAAATGTTGACGGACTGTAATCCTATTTGGCTCAGAAGGATGTCTACGAAATTTAGAAATCTTAAAGAAGACCATGACCTAATAGGTCAGTAACTCTAAACATTGAATTTCAACATTTGTAGATTTTTCATTGTCAGATTAAATGTGCTCTTAAAGACAGTCTGGCCTGGTGCTGTGCCATTATAAAAAATAAACTATTTAAAAGCAGGGTTAGGATTTGTTTTATGTTCTAATCTTCCGTTGATGAATGCTATATGTATTTTATCGTCGTAAACTATCTTCGATCCCTTAATGGAATGGAACGGTACCGTAATTTCTTCCCCTGTCCACTATGGAATCTTTAATGATGATGAAAAAAATGGTCTCTTTGTTAAACAAATGAAGGCCTGACTGAAAACGCAGTAACTTGTCCTTGTTGAGAGTTTTGTCTTTGTGGTAAGGAGGCTGGGGGAGCTGTCGTCATAGTTAGAAAACAGTCTCCATAATATACTTTATAAGCGAAGTTTGGGTTATGTGTCTAATAATATACGTATGAGCTGTTGTTGCTGTAAATACATTTACTTTATAACTTTAAGTTGGACAATGGATGGGTTGGATATGGGATTGTGGAGCATCGTTTTTGTTCATCTTGTCTAATTCTTTCCTGGAGTTCAGTTTGTCTCTTTGAGTTGGGGCGGCGGAAGACAGGCCGGAGATTTATGTATGTGGACGAGGGCAGAGAATAGAAAGGTTTGTAAAAAATGTCCAGAGCGTGGCATCAGCCATTCTAAAAAGAAGCAATCTATCACCACGGCAAATCTGGATTTGTCAAAAACACTTTTTTCTCTTCTATCATCTCTCCAACTTTTTCTGGGATATGTATTCTTACATATGTACACATGATGAAACTGAACTGCGCCCTAACCCAATCTAGAATGAAAGGTTACTTATCCTTCCTTATAATCTTCCGTTTGAGGAATGCAATCTCGTACATCAACATTGGTTGGGGATCGGAGCTGATTTAAAAGCAGCATTCAATTTAAAAATTTACCTTAGGTCATAGTCGAAAGACTTGGGTTGGCTAAGTTATTCAAATTCACATTCTGAGGCTGACTCTCTTTCCTAATTCAAACATAAAACCCTCTTTCTTTATGCATGGGAAAGTGTATTTTTATGAGTGATGATAGTAGAACAAAGGATTAACGATTACCAGAATGAGTTATTACTCCTCAGGCTTACCTGGAAAATTAGTTGAGTCTATCTCAGTATGTACTGTTCTGCATCAATTTAAGTTATTTTATTTTTAAAACACGCTCAGAGTAAAATCGCATGTGTATCGAACTTTGTGTGCTTTATTGTAAAATTTTCTCCCACGTTTTTGCCTATTACTGCCGAAATTGTGCAGGGAGGAATTCTCTTCAAGAAATCAATGAAAATAAAATAATTTCTCATCCCTTATTACAAGGAAGGCCAACATATGAAGTGGCACGTATTCGATCATCATCAGATAACACATAAGAGCACAGCAGTTGATAGATGCTGGAAGTTTTGGTCGAGATGAATGCAGCTCGTGGTCTCTCCTCAGGTTACTCCCGCTTTGCAACTTGTCAAACGGGTGATAAACGATTTCCACCTTTTATCATTTATTTCTAATTCAAATCAGATTATCAAATCTCCCCTTCTTCTATTAACCTCTGCTTGCTTTTTAAACTCCATACCAAGGAGGGTCAGGATGGACAAATGGTTCAAATCTTTTGGCTTTAAAAAATCAAGCTTATCAAAAAGCAGACCGTGCCGTGGCTAACGCTGACTCAAAGCTCTGATTCCTTTTTCCAATCATCTATCATCCATCCATCCATCATGTCACTTTTTTTTAGTATAACTGCACACAGGAGACGGGCATGCACTAATGTAATAAAATGTATTATTCACCTCTCGTCAGTTCACTCGTATTAAATTTCACGTTCTCAACACATAGCGTAGCCTTTGGTGTTACATTGAATAGTCTTAGAAGGAAGTCTCTCAAGATTGGCTACGACTCTGGGAAAAATAATCGTAATATCTGCTGTCGATAATAAATTCGAAATTAGAGAATAGCACGTCTTCCATACGAAGCAGCAGCAGCCTAGTGGGAATAATAAGACACATCCATCAGTCTTCTTTTACGGGCAAAACTCACCTCAAGTATCCAACGAAGATCTATTTCATCATATTTCATCTCCATCCTTGATCTCGTCTCTCATATTAAATTATATTCAGATTCTTAGAACCATAATACTTTATATGAAATGCTCTAGTCTACCTTTACACACCCGTACAGGGCTTGTCTAATTGGAACTTCTCCGTCTGTCCGTATATGTTGGCACAGGCATTAGATCATACCGTGACCGATCGACCCTCATTCATCTCACCTCATTTACCATCTTTCCAATAACAGCTCAGCTAAAAAGTTTTAGACTCACATAAGCATTTCAGCCGCACCGCATTTACTTCAATCTAACATTCATCCTTCATCCATTTAAACCTTTGACTAATTGGCCCACCTTGGTTTTATACCTCCAACTGGCTTCGCTTCTTTCTCTACGTGCAAATACCATATTGTTCGTGTCACTCCAATTTACAAGCAGTATCGCCTGCTAAGTGAACGTCCAACACTATTATCCCCACACCGTCGTTGCTGTATTGTGTGTGTGTTTGCCTTACACCTGGCAATATCTCATTGCGCAGAGCTACAGTTACAATTCATCTCTGACTTGAGAAGCAGCGTCTATTTTTTAAATTATTAATTGAAATACTTTCAGTCTACCGTCTAGCAAATTCTGTGGAAATGAAATTGTATTATTCTAGTTCCTATATTACATAGCGGAAGTATAAAGATACAGAAGCTAATAGAACCTTAGAATTCTTAATCTGTATATCTGACTCAACTATCTGACTGAAGATGATCGTTTAATATATGAAAAATCTAGGGTTTAGTTTACCCTTCACGCAAAGGGAAATGAGAAATTAGTCTCCCTTCCATGCTTAAGATTTCTCATGATAACGCCAGACTGCATTATATCATTAAAGGTTTAAGTACCTAGACTAACCTAGTCATACCTTGGCAGAATTTGCATGAGAAACGGCCGCACTACATTACCAAATGGCCCCTAAAAATCGTAAACATGTCAGCAAAGCATAAAGAGGAATCCAGTTGAATTCATCCATGAGTGTTGTGCAGTAGTTTTCCTTGTTCCGGTTCATATTTCACATTAATTTCATTACGTACTGAAGTAGTCGTCATTAAGCATAAAGTTAATTTACACTGCATATTAAATAAACTTGATTGTTGTTGGAACTTGAAATACCTCTGTGCCTTTGTACAATGTACGTGCAGAAGAGGTTCTATTCCATCGATGATACCCAAGAAGAGCCAACAGTCAGTAATAATGCCAACATTCCTTCAACGATTCCATAAGAGCAAATACTTGAAGTCCATGCATACAACAAAGCCTCTTATACCCTTCAAATAATTTGAATAAGAAAAGTAATGCAATAAATGTCCGTTGAATATGACTGTCATTACTTTCCAGTCCATTTGCCCAGGATTCAACAATTATGCAAGGCATAACCTCATTTAAAGATTATTCAAATTAAAAGTGTAGTAAATGGGGCGAGTTATGCTCCACCTAAATAAGTCAAGTTGAAGACAATCATTCCAAAAACTTATGTGCTAGGCTTTCCATACTAGCTGAGCATTGAGATCATATTCGTTTTATTTTCACCGTATATGTATAGACAGATCTACTGGTTAGTGTAAAGAGGAGAATAAAAAGTGTAACATTTATATAATTACTTAGAAGAAGGGTATGCTGCATTTAAATTTCATAATTAACTCAAGACCGAAAAATATTATAATGCAGACTAGAAATTGACATTCATAGTGAAAACAAGTTCAAGCTGAATAAAACTTTCAATCCATTGGAAACAAAACGTGTAGCAATGTTGACTTTAGTTATTTTAATAAAAATTGATAGTGAGATGGGTAAATGATGCAAAGCTGTCTATAGTTGCTTAATTGCACAATTAGATAGGAATAATTAAGAAATTAGAATTAATTGTGAAGCCATAAAAATAGTTTTTCCTTTTAACCCGGAAAACAGTAAAAATGAACCTATTGAAATAAATCATTTGCTTCACTTTAGTAAACTACGTCAACGTCGCCCTTTTATCTTAGTATGTGTTGTGACCATAAATCTTAAGAAAGTGAATCACCTTAAATTGTGAGATTGATAACGGTTAATTGAAATGATGATGCTGGAATGGAAGGAGTGGAGTTGGAAATAAATATAAAAAATGCCTGAAAATGTGAAGAATGTCGAGTACATGATTTTGCCATTGTATTCGATGTCATAGACAAATTTCAACAACTTTTAGCTCCAATGCCATCCACTTTTGGATCTTGAAAAAGAGGAAACCTGAATTCATTCTTCCACTTTAACTTTAAAACGCCTTCTCCTTGTCATCGTGGGTGACTCTTTTTCTGGATTCACTTGATTCAGGATTCAGAAGGAGAGGAAAAGACAGATCGAGGATCGTCTCCTCGTCGGGAAGGGCAATCAAAAGTCAAGTCTACAATCCATCCTGTTTCTGACTTTTATCGCACGTGCACTAAGAGAACTGAATTTCTTACGAAAATTCCTATTTCATTGGTCATTCTGATACGCCCAGGTTCAACTTCTGCACCACAGCTCCTGACACCACGTATGCTGTAATATACATTCGTATCTATTTTATAATAGGTAGTATAGGAACACATTTACTTTATAGTTGTTGTCTAGTAGTTCTAAGCTTCGAAGGTAAGTGTATGATATCACTTTCAAAGCAACATGTCCAGATCGCTCATGTCCAATTTGAAAAATGCTGTGACTTCAGTCAAAGTAATCTAATCTTCACCAAGTCAAACCTAACAAATACGAAATGCCCCTTGAAATTCAACTTGGTTTTTATTGCTCATTTATTATGCAAAATGGCTCGTCGGCAACTCTAAGGCGACAACTGGAAGTTCACCATTACCATCTCATTTTATAACAAAAGCCTGCTTGAGGCACATGTACTTTTAATGTGCTCTAAAAGACCCCGTTCAATCAATTTTAAACTGAACACCAGTCCTTCCCATATCTGTCAACATATTACGTCTTCCACTTTATTGTCGAATAATAGGCCGCCAAAAGTGACAGCGAAGTGGCTGGCAGGTCAGACAGAAATCGCTGACGGAATTTGATTAGCACATGGCAATGGTGGCTATTGGCTGCACGAAATCTCTTTAGCTCTCAGTTATTCAGTTTCTCAAATCTCAAATCCAAATGATTAATGATTTTTGCAGTGACAGTCCGCTCAAAGTGGCACTGTACTTATTTTCTTCATAACTCGACTGATATTACTGTATAGTTTGCATCCGCATCAAAAGCTAATAAATCAAGACCACTAATTTCATTATGAGGTGTGTAGGAAACATTATTAAGCAGGTTAAAATATAGATTTTTATAGAATTTACTCTTTCTGAAGTCTAACAATCGAAATTAAAAGATATTTTTTATAAATTGAGTCCCGAAAATTCCCTCTAAAATTCTTCCTTTAGGTGTCAGATATGTAATGCTTCTGTTGCAAATTCTTTTGAAAAAATGGAAATACATTGTGTTAATTTTATATGTATTAGTTTCAATACATTTAAAGTTTAAAACTACAGCAGAGAAGGTCTGAATTTTTAAGAGCAACAAGCAAACCAGTTGTACCCAGAACCCAATAATTTCTTTCAACTCGTCAGTATTTCAAATCCAGAACCACTGATTCCAATTTTCAACCCGACAGGAATACTAATCTAGATCACTTTTGCTCTTATAAATAAGCTGATCTTTTAAATTATGGACTAGCAAAAGCTTAAGGCAACCCTTAGTCAAGTTTGTGATGTTTCAATGTAATCAGTATACACAGTCGAGTCGTGCTAAGAAGCTGAATATCTCATCTGGGACTCCAACTATAGGCGACATGGATGGAACTGCTTTCAAAGACATGGGACATACCACTGGGCACTGATTCATGAGAAGATGAAAGAGAACTCAATTAATTGATCCAATGATTTACTCCAAGATTGGTGCCATAAATCTTTTTGCCTGTCAAACTGCCGCAACAACATTGTTACTTGCCTACCCGAAAGCAATCTGCACTGCATTTATCAGTGATTCCACGTTCACTCCAAGCCATATCATGAATATCAATTACTTACTCGACATTAGACACCTTCTAATTGAGATTCAATCTATTCTCGATCTGAAAATTGGATTATGAGATCACATTCGATTCACAAGGATTGATGCCTATCTACATTTTTGAAGTACAGAAGGACATGTAATAAATTCAAGAATTGTTCCAGCTAAAAGGAATCTGAGAGATTAAAATATGTTTTAAATTGCTTCAATGTACTGCCTGCTGGATCCCTTGTTTCAGAGTAAAAAAATAAAATTTCTCAAAATGAATTTCTCCGGAAACAATATATGTTGCAGAAATTTTAAAGAATCTGTTATTTAGCATAATACATAGACATTATATACGTAGACACGGCTATATGCAAATAACCTAGTCCAGATAGTTGTAATCTACTACGTACTGTTAAAAATCATCTGACATACATTCAGACGGTACCGCAATCTATCAATCATACTACCCTATTTACTTATCGAATCAATTATATAGATTTATAAACATGTATAAATACATTTTTCAGAAGACGAAATGGTTTTAGTATAAAAAAATTACATCCAATTAATTAACAATTTTTGGTGAATATGTAAGTTTAAATAAATTCTATTAATGGAAGATGGCTGAAATCCCTTGATTAAATTAAATAGCATTATGTAATACAAAATAAATGATATTTTAAAGGGAAGGGGGAGAAATGATAATTAATTAACGTGAGATTAATTTTATTTATTAAAAATGGAGCTAAAAATGTCGGTATTGTGCATAAGTTCATCAAGCAAAGCAGTTAGTTCTACAACAATATTCAGTTCCTGATTTAAAATCTTTACGTCGGTATTGCTTGTGGGCTATCAGTGTAATTTCATTATAACTGAATGCAATAAAGTTGCTTGTTTAGAATTAATCAACACAACATAATATGTCATTTTATATTGTTCCGACGGTTATGATTGAAATCTTGACAATTGAATTTAAATTTTATTGTATGTAACAGTATTACTTTTAGAATTACTAGTTAGTACTACTACTACATTTCTGGCTAACTTATTTACTCATTTTGCAAATGCTGTGTCTTTATAAGACCTTAGTTTAATAACTTTGTCACACAAATCTGTTTCTGTCAAAGTAATTTGAATCGCATTATAATATTCTCACTTATTTGTAAACTCTAAATGTTTAGAGTTTAGAATTAATGTGTGCTGTAGAACTAGCGTATACTAAATGCGTACGTTACTTGTGTAACCCTTTTCAGACACAATTGTGCAAAATAATTCCATTGTAATTTCTGTTTTGATGCAAAAAACCTACAGAAAATTGTAAACCATACATTTGTGCATACCATCGACTACTTAGGTATACTTAAACCAGAGAAATAATCTTGATACAAATTAAGATCAAACCAGTTTCTAAGCCAAAGCGGTCTCTTTGGGCTACCTGACTGTAGGGTAGGTCGATTGGTCATTTGGTACTATTAGTAAGATAATTACGGCTTACAGTTTCATTTTCCTGTAGATTATCCTGATTCGTGCCTGGAACTCTCATAAAAATACCTTGTTTTAAACTTTTAACTTAAGTGACCCAAGACGGATCTAATAAACAAAATAGTTCTCTCAGAATCCAAGTTTTTTTTCAGTTTAACTGCTTCAATAATGAAATTTGGGTGCACTTTAGTTCTGCAATTTGCTAATTGCTTCGTCGTGGAAAACAAAAATCGATCATTGCATAAAAATTAGAAGAACCAGTTGATTTACTTTTGAAGGAATATTTCAATATTAACTATCGTATACGAGATCATTCAAGTTCAAAAGTCAGTTCATCCGGCCTTTCAATCTAGATGAACATCATAATCGACAATAGAGCTAAAGGTGTAAGGCGTCAAGTGAATTACAAGGTTGAATGCAGAATTATGTATATTAAACTAGAGTGTTCGCTAAGTAAGGGTTAAGTCTAATGGTAATAAAACGGGCGTCAGATGATTCAGCATAATCCGTACAGGATTCAGATCAGCCGAAGCACAATTAGATTAAAATACAAATTGATCTCCTCCCTGACTGTCTGCCAAACCAATTCCAATTCGATTTGCCTTCTTAAGTAATTGTTGGTTCACCCTTCCGAACTGAATACTGAACTACTTTTTGCTCCCTGAACCAATTCTGGTGAATACAGATCAGTATCATATGGTATGGGTAAACTTGTCGGTATATTAAATTGCGTATGATTCATATAAATTCACTAACCAACTAACCATGCAGCTACAGATATACATACATTAATCCATCTTCTGAATCAGATTTACTTGTGCTCTGATTTGAAAACCAACTTCGATAAATATTTGTTTGAACTTCGGAGGTTCTGGCTGCTTTAATTCAAATTAATGCAAATTCTTTGTTGTTTTGTACCAAAATCGTTATATGATGATGAGAGATAATTTTTCTTCAGCACAACAGGTAAAAAAAATCAAGTTTGTTTACACAAGCTATCAATTGACAGCAGTTTTGTTTTCTGTCCTAAACATACCAATCTTCTTATGGTCATTTAATACGAATTCTCTTTAAATCTCGACTTGATTTCCATAAGTGTAAAAAAAACAAGGTTACAAAAGAAATTCTTCCAAAACAGGAATATGCTTAATTTATGAATTAACTCAAATCACAGCAGGATTAGCATGGGGTTATAAAACTCGTAAAGATCTTTAATGAAACTTGGTTGACAGATTTAAATGTCCACTTTTTGACAAATTCTTACAATCTCCTCTTTCCCTGCACCGCCGTAAATAATAACCCTCGCAATTTTTTTGACCATACAACTAACTAAATCAAATAGTCATTACATAGCTGCATACTTGAAGACATACTAAATAATACTAAATACGAAACACTTTGTCGGAACATAATTTCAAGACTGAATCTGTCTAGACCAAACCTTATAGGCTTCTTCTTACACATATGAAGAGACAGTTTTCCCCAAATTTATTTGATCAGTACTCATCATCGAATGTACCTGAAAGATTTTTTCTAAATATAGTTGTGATGAGGAGCTTTTCAAGAAGGCAGACAGAATAATCTCTACAATAATTTATAATATTAGAGCCAGGTTTGCTATAAAATAGTCAGATCTACAGATGCACATCCTTGATATCATCAACCATCCATATTCCATGGTCTATATGGTTGGCTTGGAGAGTTATTGACCCACATGAACTCCTCCTGAAATGAAAAGGAGTGGAGAGGACAAAGAAGGAAGAATGAAGATCATAAATCCGTAAGGTGTCAAACCGAAAACTACATACAAATAGAGAATAATGAACAGAGAACACACACGTATTTATTCGTACTGAAAGAGACTCTTCAAGAGTGGTTGCTTATTCTGATGATATGGTGGATGGTGTGTGTCTGTGTGTAGTATGGATATTCTGCATCCGCACCCATCCCATCCTTTCTCTGGACAACATTCTTCATCATATTTTACACGAAAGTTATTATAAGTGGAGCCTTTATGGCAATTTAAACTGCTCCCATTGCATCTAGTCAATGGACGGGGTACAACAAAATGCTTTTGCCTTTCTCACTAAACTTTTCACTTTCAGTTTAAATCAAAATGTTGAACATTTCACTTCATCACATGCATCCAATTGGAAATTTATTGCAGCAACCACCACCAACTGGAGTTCATCATCACGTAAGGCGATGATACATATCCATGCATGCAGACCCTTCAAATATATGAAGTCATTTTTTATCCGTTTGACCTTAGCCCATCCTGCCTTTCGAACCTTTCCATACTTTCCAAGACCCATCTTTAACCAGCTTGTGAAATGGGAATGTGATGATGCTAGTAAAATGTGTAATAAGAAATAAAATAACCATTTCGTTTGGGTATCATCTTATTCGTGTTATACATTTCCATTCCATTCCAAACTAACCTCGTAATTCATTCTCTCAAGATTGGGTAGACAGATGTATAACAAAACAGAGAATGACTTCTTTCAACAATTCATCTACTCCTGCAATGTGTTTGGGTAACCAAGCTTATCATTTTAATGTGTAACAGGGTGTGAGTTTTATTGTCTGCGACCACTCAACACGATTTCTGCGACCCAACATAAACTTCTGCATTCATTATCTGCAATTTCACCTTTCAAGAAAATTTCTTCAGTTGGGAAATCGGGAATGCCGGGAATGCTAGTCGTTGGTTTGTAAAATGTAAAATACTAACTAGAACGTGGCTCTGAACCGATCCTGAAGATTGAGTAACCGGAAGTAAGGATACAAAAATTACCTTACGGGAATTCGTCACTGCATTCAAGTGGATTTATGAAAACTTTAGTGTGCATCAAATCAATTAGACAGAAAATAAAAAAATGTTCAATATAGATAAGTCAAATCCCATACAGCGGCTAGGGTTAGTAATTCAGAATGAGATTAGAGTTTAGAATTAGAATGACCATCCAGAATAGAATCATTTTGACGTTAACTTGCAATGAATAAATAGTATTTTACTTTGGATTGCTTGTTCTGACGGATCGGACTAGAAAGAACATGGCTCCTCATATTTCATTCGAATTAAGGAGAGCGTCTCAGTTTTTCAGTTGGAATATCGAAATCTTTTGTACTGCGGTTGTATAATGTGTAATGTCGGATCTAAATCAAATCAATTACGTCCCAGCAAGGGGTCATAACACAACGAAAAAGGTTTTACATATCACTAGCCAGTGGGGGCTCCTCTACCTCACCTTGTATCTAATTCTTAATTCTTACTCTCTTTCTTCCTTTAACCTATAGCCCCAAGATATTCTAAGGTCGTAGTTGTAAGTCTCAGAAAGAATTCAATGTTTCTAAACAGATTTCATTTCCTTTTTAATTTAGCTGAAGTTGGGTGTAACAGCATCTCTGAAGGAAAAAGTATAGCAGATTAAGCTAGCAAATACCATTAAAAAGTTACTTTATATTTTGGAATGTAAGAATGACGACAAGAAGATGAGTCAAAGACAATCATTACCAATCAACTTTGAAACGTAAATTCTGAAATTTAATGAACGGCTAGATATTTGAAATTGCATGTAAATTTCTTGGACAGATCTCAAAACCGTGATGCTGAAACTAAGAAAAGAGAGCTGAATATTTATCCTCATAAAACTTTTATGACTGACCCCAGGTCCCACTGAATCATCAGATTCGTAGATATTCATTTTCTAGAACGCAGATCAGATTAGATATGTACGAAAATTCTTAATTAAATACCAGTTCCAGGTGCAAATCTTGATATCTTATTTGGCAATCGTACAAAGTTTCAACTAACACACACAAACTCTACAACACAGTATTAAAAGTTATGATAGATTTCGTACATCGATTGTTTAAGCTTTAGATGTCAGGGACAGGGATAGGATTTGGAAAAATATGGATCTAGATTTTAATACTGATTTGACATATGTAAACAGATTTTGAGCCTGTTAAGTGATCCAATAAAGTAATTCAATTCAATTTTATGGTCTAGTTAGAAGCACATAAAATCTGTACTGCAATAAATGATTCATTAAAGTCACTTCCTCATATCCTTAACTAACAAACGATGGAATGATCTTGTTTCAGAACACAAGCCTGTTTTTGATTAACCGGGCTTTGACATTGAAGTTGTAAACTTTAAATCAACTTTTGTTTTTTCCTCAACTAGATCAAGTACTAGGATCGGGTCCTCTTAAAAGTCCGACTGAAATTCTCGTTCCTCATAGCGTGGAATTTATTTGCCCGAAATAAATGTAAAAACCAAATAAACCAAATAAATAAAGTATTTATGTATGTTTGAAATTTTGCTACAAATTATTATACATCACATTCACAGGTGAGGAATATCATCATCTCATAAAAAAAACCAACCCATTGCACAGCGCTACTCGAAATTTCGTGGAGGAGAGATGAAATTCATATCATACATACTCAACCCTTTGTCTTGTAAAAGCAGGTGTAAGGCAAAGTCTGCGTGCCAAAGAAAGTATAAATGTCATGCAAGCAACAACAATGCCAATGAACAAAGAAGACCAACGACAGAGACCTACATCCATAAGTCATTTCTTTCTTCGTAATTGTAGCCAAGAGCCAACTATTGGCTACAGGTAAGGGAAGCCATATAGCACAATTTTATATTCACATACCTATGTTGTATTAAAATATATTATGCTAGAATTCATTATCTGTATTGCGATGGACATTAAGTACCTGAGTTGCGTACTTAATAGGCAAATGCAAATTCAAATTCTGTGATTATTAAAGATCAATCTAAATCTGCTATTGAGAATTGTGTACATCTACACATACTTTTAAGACGGTACTTGTTGAAACATACGTCAATGGTTCATTGGGTACCTAAGATAGACAGATGGATGACCTGTGACCCAAACCAATTCTCGATCATCCAGCCAAGTACTCGGAATTATTCACAAATCATAATCAACAACGTTCTGTAGCAGCATGAGTCAAATAGAATAAATACATTACGGAGCAAATCTGACTGGATTTGAAAGTTATTACAACATTCTAATCCTACTCTTTTAGTCAAGTCACAAACTGCGTGCCAAATCAGAAATAAAACTGCCAATCCGTTCAATCCGACGAACAATAAGGGCATAGTCAGTTCAATCATTTTCTACTCATTTGGAATTCACAGATGTCCGACGAAGAAAATGTTGTAAAGCCGGATAGAGGAACCGTATTAGTCAGTCAACCTTTGACAAGACGAATGTGAGCATAAATCTATTTTAATTCTATGACGAATTACTCTTTATCATTGATAATAGCATTTTATCACCACCGGCTTGGATACATATATACAGATTTACGATCTATGTATCTACACGCTTGCTTTCACATATAGAATTCGGTCTGGTTTGAATTCCAAATCAGAGTAATAGAACTATAACAAATTACTTGAATTTCAAAGCCCAAAAAATCTCACTTCCTCAGACACATTAATCCACATTTGATGAGATTTTGGTTTATTTAAAGAATTTGACTTTTGAGTCTCTATCCCTTTCACTAAGTTAAGCTTGCTCTCGTCTGATGGGATTTTCAGATCCTCAAAGGGCTCATGCCTGAATTCCATGTGTTGGATAT
>JAQFZA010000554.1:0-17237 GCA_034695115.1 Desoria olivacea | reverse complement strand
TACAGATACAAGTACTGAAAGAACGAAACGGAGGTTGTCCAATTGCATAAATCCATGAGACTTTCTCTCTCCTCTTGCATAAGTACAAAATATACATTGTATTTCATTTCATTATCTTCTTCATGTCCGACATCCAACTCTTTTGTGATACTGAACTTTGTATACAAAAGCAGACAGCTACTTGCATAACAGTCGGAGCTTAGAAGAATTATTAGTACATGGGGGGTCACCTCCCTTGGCAGTTGAGCGTTTGGTATCATGTTGATTTAGAGAATGTTCAAAAGGTTTTACATATGCTCCGTGAATGTAAATTATTGAGCGAAATGAATAGTATCATACTATGTTTTCCCAATAGGTAATGGCGACTCTTTAGTATGAAGATTCGGTACTCGTAGAAGTAGAAAATAGGACAAACATAGGTCTTCCAATTATCCCTTGGAATGTTGGCCTATTATCCTTCCTTAAGTCGATACGAAATAACGAAAGCAAATGGTAAAATAATTAAACTAAAAAATAAAGTATATCTACCTTAAATAACTAAACAAACAAATTACCATACCCTTTGTACTGTGAAAATATGGAACTAAATACCTTAATCTAATCAAGGATAGAAACTATTGCGTGAACAACTGATAAAATATCGGTAAAGTCGAACTAATGGTAGTTGGTCTTGCGACTTATTAAATCAGGATGCACAAATGCTGATCAACTACTGTCCCTCCCTTTTGAAGACGTTGCTTATAAAATCGTATTCATATTCTTAACTTTTTACATTTTCTTATGGATTACAGTGAAGCCTTTATACGTGCGGATGAGGCAAAAACAAGCAGAGAAGCTGGTAGCAGGTAGAGAGTACCGCTTGGTCTGTGAAACCGCCGGATCGAAACCACCAGCGGTACTGAAATGGATCAAAGGAGGAAAAGAAATAACCCAAGTGCAGACGCAGGTCAGTCTGACTCTCATTTATTACCAGGAGAGGAGGACAAGGAAATTGAATATTTTAAATCTGATCATCCACTTTCCCTAACTACTTACGCGTTCCTCCTCTCTATACTCATACAGTCCTAGTCCTGTCAAATGCGGCCATAATCATGGTACAGAATTTATGACTCGCCTCCTGCTTTCTATTCATAATGCGGTTGGTATACCACCGCAACCGAGGTCTTTGCCTTGCCTTGTCGTGGGGAAGTGAAAGTCATGTTGCAAGTGTATTTATCGTGTGTAATTTCCAGAAGGAATAGCTCCTGTCTGATATATAGCATGTATTTCCCCATGTGTTCGAGGTGAGTTAATGTAATAGCATCATAACATCATATGATACCACATCAAGCAGAGTAAGGGTTTCCTTTATCAAAACCCAAGTGGTTAATAGTTAGTCTTGGCTTCGATTTGACTTTGTTGAAGGCCCTTCACGTGTAGAAGTAGAAGTTCTTTGAGTGATAAAACATGATTTATGAAACGAAAGAAGAATATCTGATAGAAGGAGGGAGGAAATGATGGTCATGCTTGGCCAACTCTTCCCCTCAATCTATTCAACTTATCAGGACGGCAATAGACGATTTACAATGCATTTGTGGTCAGCCGAGTGTAACTTAGTAGAATGCAAATTGCATTGGTGAAAAGCATTAACTTTATGTATGCGTGGGTAACGCAATGGGGATGCTGATGTGATGGTTTAGAAGATATCGAAAGATTTATGAAATTCTGAAGATTTAATCGGATTGAAGTTTTCACTTCCTCTTGCAATATCATTCTGATATCTGAATCTTTAAATCTTATTACACATTGATCCTATCTGTCTTTTCTTCTTACAGGACTTGGATGCTGGAAATGTGACAGTGAGTACTTTCATATTCATCCCAACACCACAGGACAATGGGGCAGCTATGCATTGTCGGGCAGAAAATCCATCGTTAAATCGTTCGCACATCCTTGAAGAGTCTTGGACAATCAACGTTGTTTGTAAGGGACTTTGGAAACACAGATAATATCTTAGCTGGTTCTTGCAGCAATTTTTACCATTTTTAGCTGTAAGCTGTAGCTTATAAATGTTACAGCTTCTTCGTGCTTATAAAAGACTAGATGTATTACGTCCCCCTTTTGCGGTATCAAACAGATCAGGTGATCTATTTTTCTGTCAGATATAAACAAGTCTGAAATTAAGTTTATATTTGAAAGCCAACTGAAGAAATCAGTCATAAGGTACATGAGGAAACTCCATATTAGAGTAAATAGAGATGAATAAAATTCAACGACAATACATTCTTTGTCTCTTCTTTGAAACGTATACCATTCAGTGCATCTGTATTTTCAAATAGAATGCAATTTTGTATTCATTTGCTTGTTTTGGGAGATACTTATTCGCATAAAGATATCAACTTGTTCTTGAGTCTATAGAACTTTACATAGAAATATTGGGGACGCTGAATATTACAGAATCTGAAGACTCTAGATTCAAGGCTATCAAGGCAATCCTATCTTTGTGTTCTTTCTACATTTCTATCCAATCAAGGGTAGACTGGAAGTACATGTAATCCGACGAAGTAAGAGCAGAGAATTTGATTCCATTCGTTTTGTAACAAACGAAAGGGGGGGGATAGAATCATCTCTATGGTGTTCATAACAGGTTGATGGGGAGACGTAGAATCAAAGAATACTAGAAGTTAAACATTCAGGCAAAAGCCGGATTTATCGATAAACTACAAGAGAAATTGAGGGGAGATGAAACATCAAAATGAAAATCACGTACGAATTCTCCCGATGAAGAGGAAAAGGTTCTCTCCTGGCCTTCTTATTTCCTCTCTTTGAAACTGGAAACAAAATGTTATTTGCTGGGATGTCTAAGAAAAAACAAGCCATCCGAAATTTAGCTTGACAACAGATAATGAAAGACAACAAGACGAAGGGGTAATACGTCCATCCAAGCAGTGTTATACATACAAAGCATCAGAGTTATACAAACCCTTTCATTCTTATATGTATCCAGGTTACACGCCCTTTCCTCTCTTGTATCATGGAATCCTCTATCCATACGAAAAAAATTCCAAAAATACTTTCCAACGGTGATATAACATGACCTCCGACCCCTCACCCACGTCTCATTTAATGAAACTCAAAACTCTATTGACGGGGTAACCGAAAACCTGCATTAAGCTTTACACGTTTTTGGATGTACTTATTGTATAGGTAGCTAGTATAGAGCCATAACTAACAATCTTACAAAATAACCTTTGACTTTCACCGATCTTCTTTCACTTCTGTTCCTCCAATTTAGACGAGTAAACGATAAGTCTGCTTGTTAAGATGCTTTAGAGTTCAAGCTTAGTTAACTTATGTATTGATGTAGATGGGCAATATGGCCGTAAGTTAAGCCGAGTCTCAGAGTCTGTATATGAAAGTACAAGAAGACAAGATTTTTTTTGGTCTTGCCAAGTACCTATGTTGATTCTGCTTGAATGACTTATGTACTTGACTGATTTTTCCCCGCTTTCTTAACTTAATCTAAGATCTTCTTTAGGATCCTGAAGGAGTTTTTTGCTTGGGTTTTTTTTGATTTACCTGAAGTGAAGCTTTCATTAGGGAGCACTTTGAACTCACTGGAAATCAAAGAAGGAAACCCACCTAAATTTCAGCGTACATGCCTTGAGTTAAAATAAAGGTTTTTGAAAAGAAAGCAAAAAGAAGGGTGAAGATTTTCCCAAGGGAGTGACCCTATTTTGGTTTAGTTTATTTTAGCAACTAGCTGATGTCATTAAAACCCACACGGAGAGAAGCATGTTCGTAATTTACTTTAAATTACTCAAGAGTTGGCATGTTGTAATTTAATAATTGGGAGATTGTTAAAGTTTTGTTTGTTATCAAACATCAGCAATGAATTATTTGATTTATTTATATTTCAGATGCGCCGAGGGTAACTCTTCACTTGGGGGCCAGTATGGCCGCTGGAGATATCAAAGAAGGAGACGACGGTAACTTCCATTAAATCTATTACAAATTTAAGTAATAATACTTAAGCGAGTAAGTATAATTTTAATTACCTAATGTAACTTCTTGTACATTCTTAATTGGTTGTATTTAATTTTCTCTAGTCTACTTTGACTGCTCGGTAGCAGCAAACCCACACTATACGCGGCTATCCTGGTTTTTCAATGTAAGTTAATATTCCTAACTGTTATCCATATTTTACATTACACCGAACTGCTTCTTATATTATACTTCACGCATTGTAATCCTGTACAATTAAATTTGAAGCCAAAGAACAGACATGTGTTGTGAAACTTGGTTGGAAAGTTATGACTTTATGACGAGTAATACGAGGTAATTGAATAATGACGGCAGAAGAATTGTTTTCATAAAAAATCAAAAACTAACTAACCTGGTTTCCAAATTCACGGTTTAACTATAAAACCTAATTAATATAGCATTGTCGTTAGTATGTACATTATTCTTATTCAGGGCAGCTATACAAAGAGTTTTGAAATTTCTTACGAATTTCCAAGCATAAATATTGACCCGGGATTTTCCACAATACTCTTTATAATATCACATAGTATTATTTTTAACTTAGCTTGCCCTTGGATGCATTTCAATTAGCGTTAGAACAGAGCAAAAAAATATACACTAAAATTTTTAATGTTTACATCTGAATGCAAAAATCCGAAATGTGACGCAGCTGATTTCATCTGAGTAGTTCTACAGTAAAAACAAGTTATTAACGGGTTTTAAGCACCAACTCTGGGTAACGTTTCCACCCCAGGTATTGAAAAAGTTATGGCACTAGACCAAACCAAGTGTGCCCGATTGCTGTTGAATAAGCTGAACGAACCATGGCTAATTTGATTGTGCACCTGCATTTGTCATTAAGCTAAGTTTATGGCGCATCTATTATTTAATTTTATGACAGGCAAGAAGTACTTTCAATGGGCTGTAGAACTTTAACTTAACTCCAAGAGGTAATGAATGACTCACTTGGTTTCCTCTTGAATTCTTGTACATCAGCTGCCCGGGTTAGTAGAAAGAAGGCCTCCCTAGTTATGGATGATACGACCAGGCTTATATAAAAGCCTGGGACGGAAAAATGGAGAAAGCTGCTTAAAGTGAGATCTTTTAATAGCGTAATTAACGAATGGGATGAGGGAATATCACGAAGGTTGTGTGAAGACATAAAATATTTAAGATGTTCCCAGAGAGTTTTTATTCCTTATGTGAGGTTTTCGGTGCAACATAACGCCTCTTTTAGGCATCGGACCAGAATTCAGAGGCGATTGAAAGGCTTGCTGTATATTTCGTAAATATTATAAATAGGTCATCCAATGATATACGTTCTAACATGTAGCTTAAAAATATAAAGTATTTTAAGCAAAGGGAAACTCTAGGAAATGCTTGAAATGAATTGAGGAATTGATTCGGCAGAATGGATTGTTTCATTGGAATTAGGAAATATTTGATACATAGTCTTACAGTTTGGGTTCTTTTGAAGCCAAATATTTTAGGAATTCTTAGTAAGAAGTCGAAATCCTTCAATAGTTTTCAATGCCAAAAAGAGGAACGAGAATTCTTCAGAGAATGGAATAAATAGACGGGAATATAAACTCCTAGAAGGCTGTCATTTTGACTTCTGAGTGAGTTGAAGTAGGTAACTCATAACCTGAGCAAAATATAAGAAATCATTCCTCTTTTATTTCAAGCTGAAGTCACTTCCTTTTCACTTTCTTAACTTCAGTTCAGAATAATTTGCAAGTTTATTTGAAAAGTATTTACTTCAAGGAACAGGTGGATTCCAAGAATATCTTCGGCTTTAGTTTCTAATACTTCAATAGGGACCGAGTTGTCAATTTTAATTGGCCATCCGTTACTATGTCGAAGTTCTAGACTTCAAGGAATATTTCTGAAAACTACCTTGCTCCAAATCTGGGTTTGAGTATAATCCACGTAATCGGGATACCAAATGTATGTAGGTCTACGTACAGGGTGCTCGTTACTTCCCCCCACGTCAATTTGGTTTCGACCGTCAACCGCGAACGGTCGTCACCAAACAACTTTTGGAACGGAGGGTTTCAGTAGTAAATACAACTGCCTATCCAAAGAATCCCAAGATTTCACCCTCCCAAGTTCCAAGATACATCAAAACCCCTTGATTCCTTGTGGCGAAACTCGTTTTCGGTCCCCTGCAGTTGCAGCTTATTTTAAGAGGATTTCCGTATCCATATTCTCTTCAAAACATCCAAATCCGTCCATGGATTTTCATCTTGCTGAAGGCAAGTCTCAAATTCTGCCTATTACTTACCTACTGAAACAAGATCGGGGGAACTGTGACTGGAAGCAGTAGGATTCGCATCCTAAACTATGAAAAGAAGCTGTACTCGTACATCAGGCTTATCCATAAAATATAATATGTGCTTATGTCGTATTATGAGCCTCTTCTTTCCATCTTCTTCCAAAGAAGTAGATCCAGGTCACAACAGCAACATACACACACACATACAGTCGTCCAAAATATTATATATCCTTATTCCGTACACTCTACTGCCAGTCCGTATCTCACAAACCTTTAGCTTATGGAACCAGTGGTAGCAGGAAATGAGATGATAGGAGAAAGTAAAGCCGAGCTCTTGGGCCAAGGAAGGGGCTGAAAAGTCTTCATTCTACATAAGATTCGTACTTTGTAGTTTGTAGTGGCCGTGGTGATGGTGGTGGTAGTGGTTAGTTCGGCACTCGTACATTCTAGATTCTGCAGATACATCGTACTGTTAAAAGCGTGTCAGAAATGAATCTAGCTTTCTCTCATTTTCTACGTGTATCGCATTATTACGAGGGATTCTTCACATAGAAACTTTCTTCCAAGTGTTCCAAGTCCAATTTTCCACATTTAGTAGTACGAGTCTCTTCCCAGGGAAAAAATATTGATTTCATCTCCTACCTCTCTAGAACCTCGAGTTTCCTAACTGTAGCTGAGGGTCTTTCCAGATTCTAGAAGATACTTGATAAGTCTTGAGCTTATTTGTAGATCAGGGAAAGGAGAACAAATACGTAGATATGTACCAGGAAGATACAGATCGGCACAGAATGTTGGTGTTGTGCAAGTGGTGATGGCCATTAATAATGGAGCCAATTAGGATGAGATGATTTTTGGAACAAATTGATGAAAGTCACAAAAGGCATACTGATGAAGATCAAACAGAATTTTATATCAATTGTAGAAACTCCTACAACACTTCAGAGAGATTGACTTGAGTGATAATTAAAAGGCTTTCTAGTTTCATTTATTACCTTTTGTAAATGTTTATTATATTTGTTCCATATACAAGATCACTAACTATACTAACAGAATGTTAAAAGCAGACTTGAAAGAACTGTATTTAAAGATGAGAGATTGTATATTCACTAAGTCATATTTGACAAGAAAGCCATGAAGTTGCCTTTGTTCCAAATAATAATCGCATTATGTTGAATGAATGTATGTAGTTAGTTAAACATTATTACGATAAGGATTCAGCTCATTAGTCTAGACTTAATTCATGGGACTCATGGGGCATCCTGAAGTCCTCATACCCTCATAGATATCAGGGATTATATATTCTAGGGATAGAGGTGTACTGGTACATAGTTGAATTGTGGACATAATGGCTTTGAGATTCGTAACTCACAGCTTATGAGAGTAGATGAAACGGAATCTGAATATATATTAGAGAATCTAATCTAAATCATGCATGGAATATGAAATGGAGATAAAATAGCGCTGTTCCTTGTAAGCTCATTCTACATTTGAATCCTCAGCGTCTCTATATAGTGTGTGATCCTGATGGCAATGGTGATGGTGATGGGGATTTCAGATTAGGACGGAAATGAATGAGACTTCCGAGTACGAAATAACAATGTCGTTAGTAATTTAACTTTCTCCAAAGTTCATGGAAAAGCAAATGACAAGACAATAATGAATTCCTGGCTGGCATACATATCAACTAAGAGTTAGTAAGTTTAAGTCTGAGCAAGAGAGGTTTGAGTTTGAGAATTAAGAAAGAAACCTAACCCAGTCACCATCACCCTGATCCCGATGTCTTACAGTTAAACTTAGATTAGTTCCACTCTGTTACCATTATTCTACGTTTGGCTTTAGCCTTTATAGCTCTTCGCTCTCCTTTTCGTGGGTATCAAATGACGAATCACATGGTTTCCTTGTCGAAAAGTACCGTGTCCCTTTATGCAAGTTATATGGTTCCCGAAACAGCTAGGTAGGGCATTGGACTATTGGAGGCCCTCTAAGAATATGGAGTGTAGATATATCCGTTTTAGGGAGAAATAGCTAGACGCTACAATTACAAGCTTCTACAACTACACACATACATATAGTGAGAAAGTAGGGAGAACGTGTCTTTCATTTATTTTGTTAATAACGAAGCCGACTTGTCTAAGTAAGTATGAACATGGAGTAAAGTATCAAAGTATGGAAAAGAGAAGAAGATCGATTTCGTGTCAAATTAAACTTTGTTCTATGGAGTATGGCCTGCCTCTGCTCAAATAGATGAAGGATTCAAGGAATATGGACTAAAGATAGTTTACCCAAAGTTAACTCCGACCAGTCAACTTGTTTCTTCAAGGGAGAAAGTTGTTATATATCGTGTGTAGTTTGTACTTGAGCTTTTCCTATTGTTAGTTAACAAACTATAGACACTGAAAACTTATTCTGTACCTTACAACATACAACCTTATGTGACAAGCCGTGTTCTCTTTTGTCACACATATTGTTCCCCTTTTGTCCCAAACTAGCATATGGTCTTTCCCTATTTCGTCTGGATGTAATATGGCTGGAGGTGGTGTACAGACTAAACATTCAACCTTGTGTACTTTTGTAGTTTCTGTTAATACTTCTTTGTAAAGGAAAGGTATAATCATCCTGTGCTTACTTAAGATGCTACTATAGTTAAAGTGTGTGTGCGTTTGTAAACGACATGTGTATTTCATACTTTGCCATTTTTTTTTTCAAAGGATGAAGAACTAAGGCACACACCGACTGCTGGGATCATCATGAGTAATCAAAGGTACAATCATCTTGTCCTTACTTCTTTCTTGCCGAAGAATACTAGTTAATGTGTGTTTTTCCCATTTTTAGCCTCGTACTTCAAGGCATCACTCGTAAGTCGGCCGGAAATTATAGCTGCATTGCAACGAACCCGGAAGCCTCTACAGCCAGCAATGCAGTTCTACTTAGTGTTCAATGTAAGTGGAATATTATACAATAATGTTTTTATTATGTCTAGTACCTACGTGATGTATACATATATCATATAGGGACGTAGGTAGATGTTTATTGCAACGTATGGTTTGTAGATCTATACATGGTTATCGGCGTAGGAGGCAGAATTATTAATTGCTCAACTATGGATGTGCATTGTGCGTGTGGATTTGGTTAGATTTTCGATTACGGCTTGCATTGCATGCTCGTCTTTCAAAGCCTTGCATCATGATTTGTTTGTTAGGATGGATGATGGAGGATATGGATTACATGAATGTGACCATTATTACCATTCCTATCATCAAATCCATGGGATTGTATGGACGGAACAAGCATAAGGATTCTTTAATTTCCAATCCAATTTTTGGGCTATCCACCCCTTCACGAAATCCCGTTATTTGTGAGCTGGGCGTTACCACTAAATCTGGCTGATCGACAGCTCGGCCTTCACCCTCCAAGTCTTGTTTTATGAATGTGCTACCTCAGCACTTGTACTTAGTAGGGTGCCTTAATATCACATAATACCACCTATGCTATATAGGTATGTACATATATTGCGATGTCCATTCTCCAGGACAAACTTGACCGATGAAAGTTAAAGCAAATTATCTCCCCTCCAAGCCTGTCCAGAAATTCTTATTACTCATTACATGCATTATCTAATCGGACTGCGTGTAAGTAGAAAATAAATTTTTTGACCTCGTGTAAACTTGTGTTATTTATGTACTTAAATTCTGCTACAGGCTATAATGCTATGATGTTGGGCAAGTGGTAGGGCTGGTACTTTCTTTAGGACTGGCTCTAAATACTTTTACTCTCCGTGGTAAACTCAAGGAGCCTTATTCGTTAAAACCAATTTCCTCTTTCCGTTATTAAATGCATGAGTAATGTACATAAACGTTTGTAGGGGGTAGCAAGTGTTTAAAATGGCAATAAAGTTTAGACATTATATCATATTTATATGCATAAGAAAAATCTCAAATTACTTACTTAGAGTTGATATGCTGCGTCTCCTTTCCCTACACATGCAATGCATACCATACTGCATACCACTTCATACTCGTACTCATACCGACCGACTAAAGTTGCATGGTTGGTGGTGGTCATAAATTACGTTAGGTGAAATTACTTTAAAAGCCCTGAGCAAAATAGAATATTATTACTTTCACCACTACCAGTGGATACGAACTTCTAGCTACAGCTTTTACCGAAAAGGAAGTAAAGGTATAGAAGACCTCCTCCTCCATACTTGAGCTGGGACGAAGTAATTTAACAACTTTGCCATTAAAAAATGGGTCATTTGGAGCCAGGAGACATTTCAACAACAAGTTTCTTTCACATAACGGAGTCACTTATACTCTACTTTCTTGCTAGTTATCTATTGAAGTTCCAGTCAGAAGATGTATGTATGTACACCGAATCAGACCGAGTCTTGCTTATTATTTATGCAAACTACGTAAGCTACTTACTGGCTTACTTATTTTTAAGTTGAATCAAAGTTTGCTTTTAGAAACTTTCTTGTTAACTTCCTGGGGAAGAAAGAGAGACGAAGAAAGCACAAGAGGAAAGGGAAGCTGATGATGTATGTCACATAGGTACATGCAGAGTTACTTAAGCCTTCAGTCCTCCGACACATACTTAATTTGGGGACGTTTGCATATACAGACAATTTTATTTACATTTGAGAAAAAAGTGTAGTTAGGATATATGCTGCTGATTAGACCCTACAAATGGGGATACCACCACGGGTTGTATTGTTGGAGGTTACGTCTTTTGAGCCCCTACTGGCTTTGGTGTGTTGTGTGTGTCTGTAGGTACTTTTTTGCATCAACATGTGTAATATACATTCAAGTACATATGTATTAAGAGTGGACGTGAAGTGGGAAAGTAAATAGTCAGCTGTGGGTTTTATAAGGTTACTGAATACTGAATACCGAAAAGAGTCCTTCATTCTGGGACTAAAAAGTTTGGTCGCCTATTTTCGGTATATTATGTCTTCAAGAGGAAATAGAACTTGACAATGCTTAAAAAGATTATTATGTTTATTTTCTTACGAAGTCTATACTTTTCTGTGTGATGTACTTGGCTTGGCTTTGGTTACTTACGTACATGCTACAGCATTAAGCTTTCAACCCTTTTTTGGTCTTGGAGAAATCTGTCTTTCACTTGGAGATTTTTATTTCATGGTTCAGTGAAAGGGCTCGTTATTTCTTAAGTAAGGTTACGAAAGGATTTGTCAGTCTTCTTGTCAATTTTCATACCGTTAGCTGCTGCTAGTTCAGGTTCATAGCCTAGCAGGAGCAAATACGCTTAGAAAGTCTAGACAGCCCACCGCTCCAAAGATGAAAAACGTTCTTAGAAAGTATTATCAAAATAGGTAAATACATCATACATCAATACTACAGCATTTATTCATTACCTCCAGCCAATTTATTCATCTAGCTCCCACAGGACGTGATATTTATTAGATGTAGCATTCAGCATTTGCCTAAGTGCCTTAATACAAGCAAAGCAAGGCATTGAAAAGTCAAAGGACGTTATTGATTTATGGGGATAAAATATTGCAAAAAAGCAGAGCTAATAAATTATTCGTGTCGGCACTGGACAGGCTTTAGCTCTGTGTAGTCTGGTAGTCCTTAGCTTGGATACAAGGACAGATACAGAATATATAGTGTTTTTACGTCTTTACTTTGATAACATATCACATTCAGAATCTACCCGGACATTTATGACAAGCCTGTAGAATCAAGAATGTAGAATCTGAAATATATTAGACTAGGCAGCAAATTGCGTAACGATCGTCTTTAGTAAAGGTTCCAGATTCCAGAGCTCCAGACGCAGATTCTAGATTCATTACTGAGAAGGATGGATGTGGACCCCAGAAATGTATAAAGGAAGTCTCTAGGAAGCCAAGAAGATTTTGGTTAGGAACAGAATATGTCCATGATATACACTGTAGAAGGGGAAGCAGAGTAGATAAAGTTTATTTCGTGAAGAGGGAAAACTGCCGTTAGGAAAATGGAGTTGATATAAATAAATGTATCCTTGATTACAGGATAAAGGAGCAGTAAGCATGTATTTATGTTTATGATGATGTGATGTGACTTGGCTGGATGGCTTTGTTTTGCATCATGGGAACTACGTACCCCACTGCAGACAATGCCAGTCTGCCTTGCTTACTTTACGTATGCTTATGCTTTCGGTCCTAGATGGAATCGTAGAATACCATGAGGCATTTGAATTTGCATCTCTACCCATCCCAACAGTATGTATGGTTTGCCATGTGGTTCTCCTACATGTGTTGGGTTTGGGTACTTCTCTGGTCGGGTAACGGTAACGAAGTCAAAGGACTACAAATAGTGTTACATACATAGTCGAAGTAAAAGTAGAAGTAGGTAGTCGGTTTTTACTGCAACCCTTTTAACTCCGGTTGAATATCCATCCACCATGTACATCCACAATGATGTCCTTCCTTCTTACATTCAGTCAGACTACTAGAATACACTTCATCCTCCACAGTCAGTGTTATGAACCCTGAAATACCTACATTTTATGTAAATGACTCTACCAAGGGAATTTATATTTCTATACTTCTCTGCTTTCACTCCAGTCGCAAGAGAGGCGAAAGGCAGCGTTAGTGTAACAATTTGTTTTCCCTACTGTAACTTTAGGACGGGAACTATTGAAATTCAGAGTCGTTTTGAAAAATGACTTTCTCCCCAAGTGAAAGTTTACCTCCGACAAAATATGTACTGGTTAGGTATGGGAGATGATGATTGTTATTATTTTGATGTGATATTTTGATGGTAATTCTAGATGCTCCTGTTTGCCAATCCGAGATGGGTGTGACATTGGGGGCGGCTAAGGGCGAACATATCGGACTTCGGTGTTCTGTAAATGCTAGTCCTGTCGCCTTAAGGTTTGAATGGGAGTTTCATGGAACTGGTGAGTCTGTAGATGTGGTTCCCGATGGAAGAATAGTCAATTCCGAAGACCTCTCCAGGTTCTTCTATACTCCTTCGGCCGATACGGGATTTGGAACTTTTCTTTGCTGGGGATCCAATGCATTGGGCAGACAAGTAAACCCGTGTGTCTTTCACGTCATACCTGCAGGTATTCGTTGATGCTGACTTGTTTTTAGATTTGCATTTTGTAGGTTACGAATTTCAAGTTTTTTAAACTAAGTGTTAGTTAGGATCGTGATGGATTTTTTTTTGCACATCTTTATATCTGCTACACACACTCACCCACAAATGAGATTAGGATCATAGGATCCCGTATCTTTTACTTTACTTACACAATCAATGCCTTATGTCAAGAAAATATATAAATCTGTAATCTGGGGCCGTTATATAGAATCTCGTAGGACGTGTGATGAACAGATTACAATAGGCTTGGCAGGATGAAATCCAAAGGTCTACTGTAATACCCCTGCTAATACTTCGAACGATTTACTAGTTCATTTCAAGAAGAATTGTGTTCTTAGCAGGGACATGAATGCCAACTTATACCTTCATGAACATCTAAAAGGGGTAAATTAAGATTAACTGTTAAGCAGAAGCAGCATCTTCCGCTGAACAGATTTATTACGGCAGTTCGATTCCTATCGGTCCCATTTGCACTTATCAGTTGTCGAAATTGGTTAGTACTGGTATAAGCCAAACGGCAGATAGGTTTTTCCAATGCCTAAAATATGCATCTGGTGCTCTTAGAATGTGCAGACCTGTGTTCTCGAACAAATTCATTTCAGCTTCAGTTCAGAACTAATGGATGTTATGTCCAGATCCCAGATCGATGTTCTAACTCATGAATTTATTGTACGCACACATCGTGAATTCAACACTCTCGTAACACGTACCTATCGAACAATTCTTCCCCCTAAGTATCCGTACAACAGTAGAGTGATAATACATTTAGAAAAGTGAAAGTGGTGGAGACCATACGAACAAATGGACTCACCAATTCCCACACCAACTAAATATCCCTACTGATTTGAGCTACAGCGAACAGAAAATTAATTTACTGACCATTTAGCATAAAGTGATGAATGGTATTGGGCCTAACTCGATTTACTTCAAAAGGTTCATATTACAATTTTAGTTTCGGTCAGGGTGTGAGTGAATATATTACACAATTGCCTGCCTACCAACCACTCATACCGACATATGCTAATATAGGTAGGTATAGACGACTGCGTTTCACGAACAAGTTCAAATCAGCATAATATTACACTTTCAACGATTTGACAGGATAATTTGCATTATCAGATGTTTTTTTGGAAATGTACCTCCCTCGGACATCGGACAAATGACGAAGATATATTATAATTTTGGAAGCCTGCAGATCGTGCATTTATAATGAATGTACCACTAGCTCGGGGCTTTATTCCTTCCTTCCTGGAAATGAAATATTCATCAATCTTGTGAATTAATATACAAAAACACGAGGCTTCCTCGAGAACACGACTTGCACTTTGTTCACTGGTTCTGATCATGCCACAACATTTAACAGCTCGTATTTACACAAACAAAAGTGTTTATTTTGTAATTAGCCATCTAATTTATACAATTATGTTCAGTATGGGTTTAACCACTTACAATTTGAGTTTTGAATGTGAAGTGTGTTTTCAAACTTATGTCAGTCACTTGGCAGTCGACAGTTGATTTTAGCTTGCTTTATAAAGCAACTAGGCATGCTATCAGTATTTTCTAATTAAGGTTCGACACATGAAATAGTTCATCTGCTAAGTCTGATATTCGACATGCTTTCATTAGCATGCACTTCTAAATAAATACAAATTTCTTACGTGTTGTTGGGGCTGTTTCGCTGGAAGTCTTGCACACGCAAAAAATGCTAAACCAGCATATAGTAGGTACCTGATTTCTAGAGCTGAAGCTCGTCAGCCCTATAATACATGCATTAGATGACAGGTCATGAAGTCGTATTCCAGTGTTTTACGAACCACGTCTCTAGAATTAAAATCAGCTTTCGTTCATCGGTTTTTCGTGTATTCAACAACTGTCAAACCGTCATATAAATTTTGCCGTCCTTCGCAGCCAAATTCCAGTCCTAAATTAATTTACATAACATTTTAGTTCGGCATTGGTTAACCAAGAGAACTTTTATGGATTCCAATGTTTTCCTTCGAAAAAGAACCATATACTCTTAACATTTCACGGTCTTTATTCTTGGGGCAATCATCAAATGCCAGAATCCACATAATGTACATCGAAAAGCCATACAAGGAATAAGGACTTCGTTTGCTGAAAGCCCTTGATTTCCTATGAAGAGTCATTCGTGTGAAATAGTTCTGGGATTAATTAATATTGATAAATTATAAATAGAATGACAGCTACTGTGGATGGTGGGAGGATGGATATAATGATAGTCAATGATGCTGAATAATTTGTTTTTTGTTAATGAGGGAGTAATATCGAGATTTGTAAAGATTGGAGAATTTAGTAAAAATAATTATGATTGAAATTTGCAGTAAAGCCTAATGCACTGGAGAATTGTACGGTGGTGAACCAAACAACAACGATGATTCATGTTGAATGCAGTGCACATCGAGAGCTTCCTCAAATTCCAGATCAGCCTCTTTTTCGAATAATGCATGGTGATCCGGATAGTCCTCATCCCCATCAAGATCCAGCTCAGTATGGCCTCTTCCCAGAGTATTATGTAATGGAAGTGTGGGATCTCAAGGTAAGTAAGAATTCATTCCTATTTTCAGAAATGGGAGTCGCGTGTAATGATGACAGGCGAAGTAATTACAATTATTTATTTATTTATGATCAAGAATCGTTCCATTCGAAGGAACTTAAGTGCCGAGGCTCCCGTTTTTATACTCAAGGGCCTGGCTCCAGGCTCACTATTGAGACTTGTATTATATGCGGCCAATTCACATGGAAAATCTGACCCTCACGTTATTGAAGCTGTTGTGGCGGGTGATGCTGAAAAACACATATTAGGTAAGAACTAATCAAACTAATCCTTGTGTGTAACTTCCTCAAAAATCTGGATTTAAATAATATGCGCCGTAAGTACAGCTTTAACCCTTTTCCGTTTTTGTGGTTTTTATGATTATTGACAAATAAAGAATTAAATTAGAATATTTTGGATCCCCTGACTTTTAAAATGATAGTTTTATGGGAACAATTGGACTTTCACAGCAGCATTATGGGTCAAGAGAATTTTATTTAAACGAAAGAGGTACATATTAGACACTAGGTGTTACGAAGTCTATATTGATAGTCCTAACATAAATGTGTGATTAGAATTATAGTCAAATGCCGATGCATATATTGCATATACATGTATGTATATACCTTTTGCATTGCCGATCAGATATTCTCATAACATAGAGACGAAGAAAATAGATTGCGAATCTTATAATTACAGAAAATGTTAGTAGACAAAAGATAACCAGCAACCTCAAGCCAGGCTTCAATATTCTCTTCAGTAGTACAGACAATATAAGGACCTGTTAACGTTCTACAACTTTCAAATTCTAGGTCATAAATATGAAGATTATGCCTCCTGACCTTAAGTGACCTATAAATTTGATATTTGATTTGAATGTAGAATCATCTATTGAAATAGCATCGTATAAATAATTAAAGGCTTAGGACTATTTGTGTATCATCCAGTAGTATGATTCGGCATTTGGCACTGCTACATACTTCATTCCTTTCCACTGTTGTCTAAAGTGCCTGCTGTAGGGTGAGAGAAGATCTGGTCTGAATTTGAATTTGTACATTCTTCTCCCTTATTGTTTGTTATCCCTTCTGCATTCTGGAGAGGAGCCTAACTAATGGGAGGGCTGGCCAAGTGAAATGAATGGAATTAGGAAGTTTGAATTTATGATCAACTAAGGGAAACTTGGGATGAAAGAGGAGATGAAGAAGAAGCCAAGAAAAAGCCAGGAAAAGGGCTTCTATATTTATAAGAATATTATAACCAAAGTTCCAATCTACGCCTCCGTATGTCTCTATTCGTTCGTATA
>JAQFZA010000553.1:0-17250 GCA_034695115.1 Desoria olivacea | reverse complement strand
TTGAGAATTTTGAACTTTTTTCGAAATTGTGAACTTTTTAAGAATTTTTGAGAATTTTGAACTTTTTTTCGGAATTTGGAACTTTTTGAACTTTTTTCGGAATTTTGAACTTTTTAAGAATTTTTGAGAATTTTGAACTTTTTTCGAAATTGTGAACTTTTTAAGAATTTTTGAGAATTTTGAACTTTTTTTCGGAATTTTGAACTTTTTGAACTTTTTTCGAAATTGTGAACTTTTTAAGAATTTTTGAGAATTTTGAACTTTTTTCGGAATTTTGAACTTTTTAAGAATTTTCGAAATTGGCTGAAATCAGTTCACTATATCCAAATCCGAATCCTCACTACGAAATGTGTGTAGCTGATGTAATTAACTATTACGTCTCATTTCGCCTCATTTCCAAGTTCTTTCGTCTCATTCTGTCATTTGTCATAAATATGAGATTATCATCATCATCATCATCATCCAAAGGCTGATTTAGAGCTAGTCGTTGTATATGAAAGGAAGTGATTTTCCTAACATAAAATAAATAAAGGCTATACTTATAAAATATTTATAAACTTCTACACTACAAGTCTTAAGTCTACAAGTGAATCTTGTTGGAATCTCCAAGGATCGTTTAGCCGAACTCCAGGGATGACATGAACTCATCAAAAATTGAAATGAATGAGGCAACTCTGAATTTATAAAATGAATGAAGAAGGCAGAAGAGTCAATTTGCCTAGAGGTGGTGGGAATGGCGATGTCAATGGTATAGGAGAAGGAGACATGAGACTTCAATTTAATTGTTGTCTTTGTTAAGAAATATTTCTCTCGTCTTCCTCCTGTACATTTCTCTTTCGAACGGTAGGATTCTCTTATGAAATTCCACATCCGAATCTTCCTCGTACTGAAATACTCATGAGGATATAATTTATCCTAGTATCCATTCACAGCTATTTTGCTAATAGGGACAGGGCAGATTTTTTATGTTATCTCAAATCTAGAGTCAACATTTCAAAACAAAGTTAACATTTAAAATTTAAAGAAAAGTCAAAATTTAAAAAAAGTTAAAATCTCAAAACAGTAAACATTTTTAAACAAACTTAAAGTCTAAAATAAATGAGATTTCAAAAAGGTAAAATTTCAAAAAAAAATTTAAAATCTCATTCAATTTCAAAATTTCAAAAATGATAAAATTTCAAAAAAATTAACATTAAAAAATCTGAAATCTAAAGAAAAGTCAAAATCTTAAAACCAAGTTATAGAAATTCAACTTCATGAAATTTCAGGTTCTATAAATGACCTGAAATTTTAGCTCAAAGCCCAAAATCCCAATCAAAACATTTTGAAGTCCCCGTACTAGTTTATATACGTGACCCTATTCCTATTTTTATGATTGACGGGGCTAAGGTTAAAAAAGGTATTTAAGAAGGGTGCCGTGATATTGCGGATGCGATTGACTGATCATTTGATGCACTATAGCATTTAAGCCTCTTCTAGGACAGTTTATGTTAATGTTTGGTATTAGTAGTATCTCTTATTTAAGGCAAACTACCCCATGGGGTGGGGGGGAGGTTTCCACCAACTACGGATGTATAATGCAGAGTCCCCTTCATCCTTGAGTGGTGCAGAGGACATAGGATATCAACTGGGAATCCATGCCAACAGGGTTTTGTTTGTGGTGAGAAAGAAATGGATTTAAGTGTGCCATGCCCATCTAATTAAATGAAAAGAGACGTACGTAGCCCTTGTTCACACTTTGGGACAAGAAGTCCAGACCACCCGGGTGTTACACGACACTCCAGGCACATCCCTCCTCCCTCCGTATCTCTGGAAACTCTTCCACCTCCAGCAAATTAAGGATGACCCATTCTCATTTCTATACAAAATCTGTAAAAGTCCTCATTAATTTGTTAATGTCATATCTACAAGATCTAAAGGACTTTTAAGCTCTTTGGGATTCATTCATTTCGACTTTATAAATAAAAGCTGAGAAACTGCCTCAGAAATCCAGAATCTGAAGTCTCTCTTCGGGCTCTTTTTAAGAATAGCTGAAGAAGGTGTTAGGGGGATGTGATATGTGGAGGTAATTATGAACAAATGTGCCTTAGGTTATAATATCGTAGTATGTATTTATTTATTTAGAGCAGCCTCGAGTAGGTACATTGTGGACTGTTGGATGAAGGGATAGGCCAGCAGAGAAGATGTTGATTTGACTGGAGGTAGATCAAATATTATGACACGGTGGGACTAATCTAAATCATCAAGACGAGGTGGAGGTAATTATCTTCCGGCTTCTGTTTCAGCTTCTGTTTTACTCTCAAAATCCTTCAACTTCTCGGCCTAATTTATCAACGTCTTGCAGCTTTGGCGTTTTTTTCTGTTTAATTATAATTATTTAAGCCCATATCTCTTTATGTGTATAAGAATGCTGCTTTAATACTATCGTATTCTTAGGATTTCGGGTAGTATGGTCATTTTCAGTATGTACATACAAAGAATAAGGGAGCTTGTTTATGTTCAGTTCAGTTGTGACCTCTGACAGTCGCCAATTTTTGACTGGTTATTGGAATCGTAAGACAGGGTTTAATTGGGACAAATATTTCCGTCCCATTTATCCAGATTTGATTGTGCAGTATTAGCTACTTCAAGGTTTTAAGAACTCCTACTTTTTTCACATCGCGTCTACAGAACTCGATTGGACTTTGGACTAATGAGGTGCAGTTCTAGAAGAGACAAGAACTTGACAAGAGTTGGATTTTAATTCCGACATAATTTTTCGGCTTCTTTGTTGATGTGCAGGGCGTGAAATCGGTGTCTCCTCCGTCTCCCCGATCTCCCTCTGCCCGTGGTACATACTTCCTTCCCGTCTCTCTCTCCTAAGGAAGTTAAGGAAGTAACTGAAGGATGACACACTCGTCTGTACATGTCTTCAGTCAGAATTTCAAATGTCACTGTCTCCCTTCATTGTCAAGGAGCCGAAAACCGTTCTAGACTACATAAACTGACAAAAATAGCCACTTCCAGCCTTTTAATTACCTTCTGCCCCCCTTAAAGTGAGTCGGTTGGGGTTAAAGCTCTCTTATTTTGATAGGATTATACTTATGGGTGGAACAAGGACTTGTAATAATAATGTGGACATAAGGTATGCTCGTATAATCAGAGGTAGAAGGAGCATCTGCTTTGTAAATAGTTGGTTTGCTTAGTCGGTAGAGAGGAAAGCGTTTAAGGCTCCTTAAGAGGCTTATTGTTCCGGGGAGAATGGAAAGGGTTTGGGCTGATTATTCATCTGGAAATTGCTTATTAAGTAGTCTGGTTTTTTTTAGCGGTTTAGGCATGATGACTTTTTGCAGTGGGTGCCGACGTGCCGACATCAACTTCCTCCATTGTCTCCTTTTATGTGGCGGAGTGGACGGTGTAGAATAATAAAATATTAAGCAAGTCGGTGGATGAATACAGAGGCAGTTCCTTATTCAGCTCATTTACAACACAATCGGACCATTCTTCGGTTGCATTGGAACGTTGAAGCCTCTGCCTCTAAAGGCTTTTAATTCCTTGAAAGTTTGAACCCTATAGTTGATCGCCTATTCTCTGGACAAGTTGGATGTGGACGGACACAGGACGATGGGATGTTGAATGATTATGGCTTCTGGTTTTTACGGACAGATTGATTCCATGTCCGGATATAAGGTAATAGTTATTTGGATGGATTAGCATTTAGTTTAGGAAAGTAGGATGGGGATTGAAATACTCATGGATTGATATTTCTTTGACTGACCTCATTTTGAAAATTGTTGCTGGAACGAAGGATGTCTGATATTTATTGATGTTCTAAGTTTGATTCGATGATTAAATACATAGATGATATATGATGATATGCATATGCACACATGTCCTCGTCAGTCGTCCTTCGAAATTCCAACAGGAAAGCAGTGTGATTTGGTACGAGCGGTTAGGGAATTGATTAATCCGGCTGAGAATTTGAGTTGACATTCTATGGAGCATTTCCGATCATCATCTTTCTGCATCAAAATTCCACTGGATTATTGTAATGTTGTTAGGTTGTACAAATAACTTTACTGTTCGTCATCAAAAACAGGTAAAAGTCAAGTCAATTATTGTACAAGTAATTCTTACAAGAAGGCTTCCAAATAGCAGAGAACCCTGTTGAGGAATATACCTTCTTAATTAAAATTTTAAAATGTAGTAAACTCAACACAACTGTAGCATGTAGCATAGCATGTAGTAGGCAGTTGAATCTGTTGGTTGTTGAAGAACTGAAATAGGACACACGTTTCGTAGCTTCTGTAACCCAAGAGGGGATCAAGTTACAAATCGAATGGCTTGACTCCTTAAAAAAAGGTTGGTTTAAGTTTAATATAGTCAACCTCAACGGTAGCGGCAAGCTGTCTGGGAAAGTGGCAAGTCTGCCTGTCTGCCTGGCCTGTCCCAAACTGGAAATTAAATGACTTCCACCATTTCAACATTTTCAACGTTTTCAAGGAGCCCAAGATCCAAGAAGCCGAAGGACTGGAAATAAGTCCTTTCCTCCTTATTTACTACAACATCAACATCTGAAAGTTACATCTGAAATTAGGTACAAATTGTTGTAAATAAAATATGTACTTGTATGCCTAATCCCTACCTACCTACGCATACAATAAAAGCCCCTGTTCAAATATTATTTCTTTAATATCCCTATATATACATAGAGTGTAATTGTATTGTGTTAAAGTTGTAAATGAATGAGGGAACTCATTATTGCCGAAGCAGAAGCAGTCATTTCCAGTTGACATGGGCACCCAAGCCTCCAAGACTTGAATCTTTTTAAGGAGAAACTTTTTAATCCCCTTAAAAAGTATCAGAATCCTTCATTCAAAACTGCACAGGGTTTTAAAAGAAACGTATTTTGATATAGTTGCAGTGCATGGCAGTGTGGTACATCCAATCGTGGCTATACCACAACCTTTTTATCCTTCCGACTCATTCATTTGCATAGAGACGAATGAAATTTAATATTCCTGTCGCATGAATTATTCTAATAAAGCCAGCCGCATAATCTAAACCTTCAAAGAAGGCAGGCAAAGACGAAGGACGAATAACATTTAGGCCACCTTCCTTCTCAAGACAGGGAACCACCATGAATCACATCGGCTCTCTGACATTTGACACGGAGTCTCCTTCATAGACTACACTATTTTTCAATCCTGTTGTGACATACTGTTCAAGGCATCTACAATAATGTAAATGGGATCACTTCTTGGTGTCCTTGCTTTTGAACTCCCACTAAAACGGACAGACACCTATTTAAGGTTACCTACCGTAGATCAAACACGACTTCTAATCTCGTGCCACATAAGGAACACGTATCCGTTGTTAGTTAGGTGTAGATGTTTGCTTATTGAACCTCAGTAAAAGGCAAGTGTCTGGAAATCATGTTTTTTGCCCCTTTTACCTGTTTTTCCTCAGGTCAGGCCAAACGGGACCCTCGTAAGTTATTCAAGGAATTGCCAGAATCAACTATCAGGACCCTATGTATGACTCCCAATCAGTAGGTCATTGGACTCTTCAGGGATTTTACGTCTTCCTCCATATGAGGGGAATGCAGTCCACCATTAAGGAATTTAAGACGGAGGAAATATAACGGAAGTATGGATGAGCCCATGAAGAGTCTAAAAAAACAAATGTGACAGAGCATAAGAAAGGCAGGGCGGTGTTGTTAGTTCCTCATCTTCCTGAATCTCATGAATCTCATCATCTGATAGGAAGATCTCCTCCAGAGGAGCATGTTCATAAATATTACATTAATTAATAGAATTAAATTTTATTAAATACGACTGCAGAAGAAGCAGATATGAATTCATGATGAAGAGGATCCGTCTGAATTACAATTTTTGGTAATTGGAGATTGGAAGAGGATCTTTTACAGTCTTCCACATTTACATGGGGAATTAAGAAATTGATCCGTGAAGTTGAAGACGATTGAGGAGGATTTTGCATGTGTCCTCTTAGAGCCGTAAACTACTAAGTTGTATGTAACATGCATGGATGATTATGACGGCTTTATGAGGATAATAATGCGAGAGATGATTTGCAGAAGTTTGTGTAAAAAAAACCTAATTTTTGCAGACAACTTGGCACAGAAAGCCGTAACAGCTAAGCCGAACCGGTGGTGGGGGTGTCACATATGAAGAAGCTTACTGTACAGAGTACTCCCCATACATACTTTTAAACCGTTTAACTGCTCAACTGTTAAGTTTTTTTTTGCAAAAAAAGCATGTGGAATAATTAGCGGTTTTTGCGGATTTTTATTGGCGAATATGTAGGCTATAAATAAGCGACGGGTAGGTAGGGTGGAGGAATAGGAGAGGGTGTAGGTGGTACTTAATAACTTGGAAACATTCGGGTATAATGTATATTATGGGGCTTATCGGTGAACCTACGAAATGGTTCTGTAGATGTGTAGGTTGGACCACCCAGGCGGGTGGTGAAGTTGAAATCATCACGGCCCATTGCTTGACAATTGACATTTGGAAAGGGAAGGTTATTACTTTGGGACTACAGTTTTCTTTGCCTAATCTTTTATTTACGGACGTCTCAACAAGTACAAGGGACTCCTTTGTCAACTCAATTGAGCAGAACGATATTATTTATTGTTATTACCTCTCAGGACTGAGTCGTATGTACGATATTCCTCATCTTTTATAGTTTCTAGGTGAAGTGGAGGAGTTAAGTAACAACTTGTCCAAACAGCTTGGGACGTTATGAACTCATATGCTTCCTATAACTTCAATTATGCTTCGGGATGTACATGATTTAGATTTGTTTAGAATGTATACAGGATGTTATTTCACATTTTAATCCAAACCTCCCAAAAGATAAATGAAGAGAGCATCGCGCATGGGATTAGTAAGCCGACCCACACACAGCCACATCAATACACATCTTGTCCATTATCAATGATGAAGACTACCGAACTGATAAGACGGATGGTCCGTTGCATTGGGATTCTAAAAACTATACTTCTTAGGAGGAGACGTAACTGTAAGACAGATAAGCCGGTGTAGCTGAACAAGTCCCGGTAACTTTGCCTTGTTGAATTAAATTACAAAGAGGTACAACATACCTACAATGAACTTATTTCTATTATATTAATATATCAATATATGTGTACAAAGCTTATTTCAATTAATTATATCAATAGCAATATATAGGCTATTGATTGATACTGTCTCCCAGTACATTATACGAATTTCCTCTAAAGTTCATTAAAAGATACACATGGACCAGTTGACAATACACTCTTTACTCCCGTTTAAGTCGTTTTCCCAATTAAGGAGATCGGGATTCAAGAATGTTGGAAGATGGATTGTAATTTTTGCAGAAAATATTGGCAAAATGCATAGCAAATGCAAAGAATTGAGGAAATAAGTCCACAACTTCCTACTAACAGTTCGGAAATGTTGTTAGGAGTTCTATAACTGTTTGTTGTAAAATGCCTATGTGTTGATATTTAAGACTGGGTTGGGCTTTGTTGGTTCAATGGCTTAAAGTCTGCCTTCTTTATGCCGAGGGTCTGGAATAATAAAGGCTTTAGTAAATAATGAGATTTAATCCGAGAGTAAAAGATAATCCCAATTATTCCAAATCTATGAATTTTATTCATCCCCTTGTCTCTCTAACCTCGACGCCAGGGCAGGGTTAGTTCAAACCCAGCACAGAGCTCTTTTCAGGGGTTTTACCCAATGGCTTTACCCATTAAAAACCATTAAAACCCATTAAAGCAAATTAAAACAAATTAAAACCCATTAAAACCCAGAAAAATTCAATAAAACCCAGCGGTTTTACCCAGTGGTTTAAGACAACAGCGTAACCCTGCTGTTATCCATCAAAAGCAAAAGGTAGAGGAACATTCATTATTCCTCTTTTGAATTCCGGCATCACCACCACCACCACCACCACCACCACCATGTACTATGTACATTAAGAACTTATAAGAACTTCAGCAGGCAAGCTGATTCCAAGAAGGCTGAATAAATATTCGCGGATTCAAGACTCTTGTCAATATCATTAGAATCCGGTAGTTAAAAAAAGCCGTTGAGCTATTCGTTTTTACAAAAAACTTATTAAAAAATAATCTTTAATGTCAAAAACAATATCCTGAAATTACTCCCCATCCCATCTTCCTCCAAAAGTAAACCAATTCAATTCTTTCTATAAAAGAAGCCGGATTTATTTATTCAACTTCTTCGGCAGTTAAATCTCCCAAATTTCTTGGAATCTAATTTGAAATCTTAATTTAAAAAAAACAGTCATTGGAATCGTGAGCTAATTTCCTCCAAAAAAGTCAATTAAGCCCACACGACTAAATTAAGCAGATGAATTAATTTAATACGACGACATTTTTATAATATTTTTTTTATGATTACGGTTTACTCTACAAATCAACACTACTCCACGTAAGTATTCCTACAAGCCAAAATCTCAATTCCAATTCCAAGAGATAATAATCCCTCCGAAAAACACAATAATAACTCAAGAATGGAGAGAGACGATGTCCCGTGGTCCGAAAAATTACAAATTTTCCTCAATGTCCTCAGCCCTATTCATTTCATTTCTTGATTACAAGCCAATTTACTCTCTGGCTACCTGAATTAACAAATTACAGCCATGTACCTGTACCTGTATGTAGCAGGTAACCCTGTTGGCTTTTTATCCAACATGTTTTTAGGTGTCGGATCTGAAATCCCTTAACTTCTTACCTACAAAGGGAATTGTTATTATTATGGGAATGGTTGTAATTCTGTAATAATTTGATACAGTTTTTTAAAGCCGTCCCTCCATACTTTGAGAGGGTTGAGGAGGGATGGGAAATATGTATACGGTGGGGGTAGCGGTGCTTAAAAAGTAAATGAAACCTCGTCCTTGAAAAGGCTGTGTAAAGTCATTAGCCTTCCTTGAGCTAATTATTTGGAAATAATATTTAAAAAATTGAATTCCACTTCTTGTCCGTTTTATTCAGAGGAACTCTCATTAGATGTGCATGATCTGGGGATTTAGTTTAATTTCCTCTCCTTTATTACCTCCTGCCCCTATACCGGCACTGCCACCACTTCCAGAGTCTACATTTTATTAGCATCATGTGTTCGTATCTCTCAAACAGTCTAGGCTACCGTTTATTGTACAAGCCTGCAGTCAGTATGTTTGAGGAGACACTGATCCTGAATAGCTGAATCTTAAAAGAAACCATGTCTGGTAGGGTTTCAACGACATAGAGACGACGACATAAGGCCCAGCGGCTTCTGAATATGGACACATAAGGACCTTGGCCCATGCGACTCTTATTTCGTCGGCCATCAGGTCACATAATCGTCTGTTGCTTATCGGGCTAGTCTTCCTGACACCATGTTCTTAGCTTTTAGAGGAAAAGTGTCAAAGTGGACTTATCTAAAACAGCGATTAATTTGTATAAAAAAATCCTCCCTTTTCTAACACTAGGAGATTGTTCCATAAAACCAAAAGCGCATCATTAATTAATGAGGGTTCAAAACTTCTTCATGACAAATTCAAAACTGAAATATATTGTATACAAATAATGTCTAAAAGCTGTTGATTTTTATTTTAAAAAACCAGTTCAAAAACATTAAAAACCCCTGAATGATTTAGAATAATCCCTGGAACCCTTTGCAACTTTTTCTAAAATCAGGGAGTAAGGGACATGTCATCAACAATCAACAATGAACACCATCCAAATATTTTTCAACCAGCCTTCCTTCGACTTCGATTAGCCTTTATAACATATTGGACCAGTCTCCGTATTTAATTTCAACGTCTCAACTTTTTTTTGTCTCCTCCCAATTCAAATTATCTATTGGATAGGTTGTACATATTGTGTTTGTGGATGTGTATTGTGTCAAATAGTTTAATAGTCTTTAAAATGTATATTCCTCCACTATCTGTATTATGGTGTGGACGTTGTGTATAAAAATCCTTTTCTTTCTCGTCGGGGAAATACAGACGGAAAGTCGAACAAGTTGAATCAACTTTTTTTTGATGAAACTAAAAGTTAGTTTGAAATTGAAGAGCGTGGAGTCTTCATTCTAAAAATCCTGAGCTTTTGAACGCAGTTTTTTGATAAAAGTCTTTGGCTTGTTTCGTCTCTGTTTTTTTCAAGGAAAGATTGATCAAGAAGAATAAAAATAGTTTTGGTACATAGTAGCGGTTTGTCAGTAGTCACATAGAAAAGTATTCACTATTCAGATTGTTTAATCCAAGAGCCTATTGGATGTTGTTGAGGTAGCGAAGTGGAAGAGTGCCGAAGGGTTAACTTATCTATCACTTTAACATCCATATCTCCTCTCCTCTCTACTTTAATAGCCGTAGGAAGCTGGTGGCGTGACTCTCTTAGGCAGGCAATTCAGCCACCTCCACCACTTCTCAATCTTTGAGAGAAATATGCATTTTATGATCTGAAGCTGATGAAGTCAAGACTCGGCCAATGGCTTGGAGCATCTTGGAGTTCGTGGAACAAGTTTGGATTTCATATTTGAACAACAGGTAGGAATTTAGATCCCAGTTTAAAACAAGCAACTGCTTATATGACCTTTCGAGCACTTGTCAAGATGGGGAGGTCGGGAAATAATTAGTCTCATTGCTTCGTAGCATCGGATTCCTACATGTCATAGTTTTTAAAATAGATTCCATCCAGAGGATCATCTCATAAGGAGATGGATCATCTAAATCTAAACTACAGAAGGGCTTAAGATACAACCGTCCAGTAACATGTGGATGAATGGTAGTCCCCCATGCATCCTGGAGGTTGATTTGAAGCTGTTTTGGAGATTAGAATAGAAACCACAATTTCTAAGAACCTCCTGTCATTTCAGCCAACTTCATCATCTTCAGATTTAAAGACTCGACCTTAGAGGAGAATTATTCTGAGGTAGAACATCCCTAAAAAGTCATTTCTCCAGGCTAGAAGAGATGAGAAATTGGTAGTAGTAGGAAATTTGTTTAGATGTTCATATCAAAATGAAGATGAGAATCCGAGGGCTTTTCCAGGAGTTTCAACTACTGCAACGGTAGCCGAAGTGGGTAAAAAAAAGCATGAAATCGGAGGGCTCAGTCTCAAAATACTCCTAGAAGGGCCTAAATAATGTCTAAGAACGACCTAAATTTGATGCGTGACTTCTGACACAGGGTGACCCTGTGTCAGAAGTCAGGGTCAGGCACAATTATCTCCAAAGTCCAGGACTTGACCCTAAACATCCCAAACCCGATCTCCTATCACTTTGGTAAAGTACACTACGGCAAAAAAGTTCATTGCTTTATCATACCTCCTTGGCAATAGGTAAAAGCTATGAAAAAGTATAAAATACATGGATCAGTAGTTTCGAAATATCTAATTCATGTCAAGTCAAAATGACCTACAAATTCATACAATTATATCCAATCATATTCATTCATATTATTATTACATGTCGCAAGTCACGTTTGTTGTATAGGGTTGACGAACATAATTCAGTTCAATCTAGGTACATGCAAACTGCATAAATTATAATCTAACTAAGTTAAGGGATGAAAACACTTGATGCAAATATGATGTTTGAAATCCAAATGTTGAAACTCCACAGCCTATCATCATCATCAAAAGGTCTACTACAGTACTACACGACTACAACTACAAGACTAACTTTAGTAGAATGAACCTCATCTCCATAATATATCCTCTACATACATACATGTCCACATGTCCATATCATTATGTACATTCGTACCCAACCTTATTCCAAAAGGCCTAAATAGTTGTTTCAACACGCTAAAAAAAACTCATCCTGTCACTTTTTTCTCCACGAACTTGGGCCCAGTTGTAGACTTGTAGACGGAGTGGAAACGTGTCCATCCTATTATCTCTTGTCTTTATGCTCATCACAAACGGCTGTAAATTATCCTTCAACTTCCATGCAATCATGTAGACTTATACTATCGTGATGTACATTCTTTTATACGACAGGTTTCAAGTTTCCAGTTTCCATGATACTTCGTGTTGTATGTACTAGACTAGTACATACATTCATAGCTACTTAAATAGTGCATGGGCTTCATTGCATAACCCTTCCTTATGACAGACAGACACATACAGACAAGCATGAAAAAAGTTGACGGACCGGCTGAAAAAAAAGACGACGGAGGCAGAAGCTGAAGAGAGGGAGATGATGATTACCATCATTTAAACATTTACAACAACTTCGACCAGTTGTACTCCAACAATAATAGACTCTTGAATACATACTCGAATAGTTCAATCCTCAACGGGATAAAAAAAAACACCTAAAAACCATTCCAATATTATGTATCATGTCTGCTTTCTATATCTCCGTCTATGATATTTAAGACTAAACTCCATCCAACAAATTCAACCCTTCTCCCAATACTAAACTACATAATCCCTTAGAATCCAGAAGAGGATTACATTTGGATTGGAAAAATGTTGTTGAAATGTTTTTTTGTTAAATTCCGATGTAATTAATACACAGAAATCTCATCAGAACTGGACTAGACGGCTAGACTGCATAATTAATTGTAATTCCATAGACTTTGGAGTGTTTTTTTTAAAGAAAGACTAGACTGACAGTTCTGTTATGGACTGTCATAGGTGACATAACAGTCAAGAGTCTTGTTCTAAAATGTAGAAATAGGGCATAAATATCCAATTTCCTCATTATATGTACAACAGTTATAGATGACCCCATAATAGTAAGTCCTGCATGAACAAATCTGTCCCTCTTAACTGATGATGTCTCTCTTAAAGAGTAGTGACATTGGGTGTCTTCCTACAATGTGTAGGGATATTCTGGCTGAACTAATAATTGGAATAGGTGGAAAGTGTGAGATTGGTGTGAGGTTTCAAAGTGTCAAGTCTGAGACTAAAACCGAGGAAATTGACAACTGAGGGTTGACATAAGTTTTAGCATCTCATCCGCAATTAGAATTAGAGCTTGAACTGCATCCAACTTGAAACAACCCTGTTGACTTATGATTGTTGATGTAGCAGGGAGTTATTGTTATTGAACCCCTTCTTACGTACGATTAGTTCTTCTGCTGGCTGATTGTGAGTTGAGGTTGAGGATTACGGCTGGTAAGTTCGTAATTGGAGAATACCTTAACCAAGATCCGGGGTTTGTGTGTCGTGATTCATAAGCCGAAGTAGAACGTTCTGCCTCTGCGTCGAATGAAGCTGATTCATAGGCAGAACCTTGTTTGCATCCACACAGAAGCGGAACCGTTTTCTGTCAATTCTTATGCCTTAGATTTAAAAGGGGACTCTGGAATACCCAACCCGACAAACTCATACATTAGGCAGGCATTAAAATATAGAACAAAGGGGCTACATGGCTACAATGTAACGAATCCTAGAAGGTCAAAATGTGTCATAGGGGACCTACAAGTAGTTTTGAAACCGTCGTTTCTTCTAGGGATTCCTCAGGGGGAACTGATGAGTCCCCTTAACTTATTATGCTAACTTCAGTCAGTATGGATCAGTTCATTGACTACATACGAGTTGTGTATTCCTCTGAAGCTTACGGAGCCGAGACTGGCTAGAGTTCGGATTTCGAAAACGCTTCTCATTTCCTGACAACCCGAATCTACGTACAAGAAAGATGACAGTAGCAGCAAGGGGCTGTTTACTTAAAGTACATCTCAATAAAATTGATGACCGTACACTTTTAATCAGAGTCGAATTGAGAATCTGAGAGTGCCCCTATTTTAGTTCAGCGGGACCACCCAACCCATCGTCCAATCAGATTCTTAACACCTTCCAGTCAATGATGTCACCAGTCACATCATCATCCCTCCCAACCCAACTCAACTCGGTAATAATTGTCCATTATCAAATCAAATCCGGTCAATTCGGTCCAATCTTCCAACTACTTCCAGCCTCATAGTTCATTCATATATCAACCGTGTGCCTTGTTGCAACAATACAACTTGCAACTGCAACTAGGGCTCGGCCTGGAGTCATCAACTAAGGTATGTTCCAGCCTGTTGAGATATTAGCTTGTGATTCTCAATACACAATAAGAGCAACTCCGGTCAATCAGGGTTTTGTACAAGTCCTATTTGGCCCAAAAACCCCAGCACAATGGGATTATTAGGTTTTAAGGCCATCCCAGCTCATAGTCTCCTCTTGGCCAACAAAAGTTTTGTTATTTTATTTTTTTATATTGTATATCCTCTTCTAAAAGTTGAACTGCCTGTCCAGTGACCATAAATCTAAAAAAATAATTTACTCCCTACCATAAACGCATTTAAATCAATTAAAACCCATTAAGCCCACTTGGGGCTAGGTGGTTTAAACCACATTAAATCCATTAAACCCGCTTGGAGCTTGGTGGTTATAACCCATTAAACCCACTTTGGGCTAGGTGGATAAAACCGATTAAACCCACTTGGGGCTAGGTGGTTAAAACCTGGGCTAGGTGGTTTAAAACACATTAAACCCGTTTGGGGCTAGGTGGTTAAAACCCGGTAAACCTACTTTGGGCTAGGTGGGTAAAACAGATTAAAGGCAGTTGGGGCTTGGTGGTTAAAACCAATTAAACCCACTTGGGGCTAGGTGGTTAAAACCTGGGCTAGGTGGTTTAAAACACATTAAACCCGTTTGGGGCTAGGTGGTTAAAACCCGGTAAACCTACTTTGGGCTAGGTGGGTAAAACAGATTAAAGGCAGTTGGGGCTAGGTGGTTAAAACTTAAAACCCATTAAAGCCAGTGGTTATAGCCACCCGAAACCCTGGTCAATAGCCAAACCCCAAGGAGTTTCATAATGGGAAGTTCATATTGCGTGAAAATGGGGAATTGTAGAAATGTTGGAAGGAAGAAGAAAGGTTCAAGTGAAAGGGAATAGGAGGAGGAGAAATGGTAGAAAGTCGTGTGAAGTGAGTGACGGCTCCTATCACACATTGAGGTGTTAGGTGATTAGATTAGGTGGGACTAGTGCGGATTAAAAGCTTAGAAGTTAGTAGGAGGGGGCTTGAAATAAACTCAGCTCAGTCCCGGTGTCGCCCAGAACAGCTACAAGTAGTTGGCAACGTGGACGGAGGTGAAAGGGTACATGGTCAAGGAATTTAGGTTTCAAGTTGGAAACGGAAAGCGGGACTAAACTGTAGATGTGTATTGTGTGCTGCCGAACTGGCTTCTAATTTGGTAACTGCGGCATGTGCTGAGCTTTTAGAATACAACTGTTAAAAGTTTCAAATTTTTGTATGTTTTCCTGAATTTTTGACCGGGTTTTTTAAATGTCAATGTAGGTTTAGTTTGTGGTTTGGAGTTTAATTAAATTGTTGATTACATTCTTCTTATTGTGTATTTCTGTACTTCGTTCTTGTTTGTGCCGTGCTAGAGAACTTTTGAACTAATTGTTCTGGATATGATTACACTTTATGGTAAACAGGGCACCCTTCACAGCCCGTTCCTCTTCCGTTGATCTCATCAGTCACCTTCTTGCCCTGGACGGGTCCTTCTGTTTTGAACTACGCCCTGCTGCAGAATCCAAAGATTTTGTAAAGTGTACTCGAAATGAATGCAGAAAGGAATGGAGAGTGTGAGTTTCCTGGCAGTCCCTCGTCGTCGAAAACTTCGACAAGACATGATAATATCTCAGGCATTCCATTTAAAGGATTTACGCCTGAAGAACATCAACAAATTGTTAAGAATAATTCAGCTACCCTGAAATTAATATCTTCCGTGCAAATCGAATCACTTGTCACTTGCATTGCAGCAACTGCTGATATGGATACAATCAGTACCATCAATCATCCTAGCACGAAATCTCAAACCTCTCTAGTAGTTTCATCAGCTAATTGTAAGTCCAGCAGCAGTAAACGTGTCATGTCCAACAGCAATTCTGTCTCTGCAACAGCTAACACTCCAGCAGTTTTAACGATGAATACCGAAGCCCAAATCCATGCTGTGGTGAAAAATGCAGAAGAGGTTCGAGTTCTTTTATATGAATAAAAAATAAAATCAATACGATCACGACAGTATGCAGTTTGTAGTTTTTGAGCTTTAAGGTTAAGGAATGATATTAATTTGTTTCTATTTTAGAAAGAAGAAGTCCGAACAGACCCACGGAGGCTGGATGGATATTTAGTAATGTGTCAGAATTGTGGTATCGGTACTGAAGATTTGCATATATGCCAATGGTGCAAACGCAAACTTCCTCCCAACCATCAGCTCATACTAGACACATGGAAGGCCAAAAATATACTGAAGACGGAAATCGTAAGTTGAATTCATCTTCATTATTTTGCCGAGCTTAATTAGTCGATTTGTTTCGATACTGCTTTAATAGTAAAACCTACACTATGTACCACTCAACGTCGTCATATGTTTAGAAACAAATCCGTTTTGATTCATACTTATTGAGCTTTATTTAGCTACTCCACCTCTAATCAGAAGCTATCAGGTTGTGTTTGTCAGGTCAAAGGTTACAGGTTGAATGATCAACTTCAGTATCCTAACTATTTCTCATTTTTTAATGTTGAATCGAATGTTAAGAACCGATATTCAATATTTGACCAATTGTGAATTAGAAGTAGCTGAAAGTTTACTATTATTTGCTAATAATTACTGCGTATCCTATTATCTATTCGATAGATGCATCCAATTCAAGTTCAAGCTGTGGATTCTTCGGATTATGAAAGTGACGAAGGGGCCAGCCCATCGGTGTCCGATTCCGATGCAACTTCAGTCTCCAGTCGGTCCTCATCTCTTGGGGCGTTGAAAATTGTCTGCCAGCGGACACATTTGGAAGGAAGTCCCAGCAGTGCAAAACAAGGTTGCCCAGTTCCTTCGGCAAGTTCCACACCAAAAAATAGCATTGGGAGCAAGCGGCAGCGGCTCAAAATGAGTCAACGTCGACGAACAAAATCGGAAAGGAATAGTCGGGCTGATAAGGCTGCAGGTCCAAGCGTAATAATAGAAGAACCTGTGGTCTTGAATGAAGAGTTTGAGGAGATGATGAGATATTTCTCAAGTGAAGATGAATTAGATGAAACGGATTACTCAACCTTTCTGAAAATTTCAACTATTGTTGAAGAGGAGCCATTGCAACGAGTACTGGCAGCTGAAACAGAACCAGAAGTTCTATTTAGCGAGTCCGCCATTGCCAATATTCAACATCAAATGCGACAGCATATCCAACTTTTAGCTCAGACATATGTCATGACAGCCTCTATAGATGAGCCGTACTTCAAAACTCTTGCAAGGTC
>JAQFZA010000552.1:0-17263 GCA_034695115.1 Desoria olivacea | reverse complement strand
TGAGAAGGGATATTATTGTATCTAAAGGACACTTGAATGGAGATTGTTCAGAGTCTTTTCTGATACAAGAGTTGTCTATCGCCGTCTGCCCGGATATGAAAGTCAGTTGTTGATGTCTGATGTTTTTTAAAGAAATGAGGATTAAATTGATTAACTGTGAATTGTTTTATTTAAATTCAATAGGACTTGGTGAAGAAAAGCGAGTGGAAGTTACACATCCATTGTTTCCATGAAACATTTGAGGATTTATATTTTGAGAAAGATATCAATATGACGCGTAATGTACTCAAGAGTGTTTGGCGAAAAGTTACCTCATTACCAATAGGTCATTCATTGTTTCTTTGTGAGTTTCCACTCCTGACGAGGTTACATGTTGGACTAATGTATGTTCTCTCATCGAAGTTTGAAAAGGTGTGTATGCATTTTTTTAAACCTTTGCCTTTAAACCTTTTACAGTTGAAAAGTTAATAGCTGATGTTTTTTAATTTATTTAGGTAAGAGTGCTTTTGAATCGCAGGAGAACGCTCCGGGGCGTTCTACTTCACGTGTATAAAGGGATGTTGCCAGTGGATGTAAACTGGATCGAACAGTTAACTCATGTTTTGATGGACCTGGATGAAAGTAAGGAGTCTATTGTGTTACAGATAATTCCAACCGAAGTACTTGCCAGTAAGATTCAAACTAATGTAGAATTTTGTATTGAAATGCTGGATGGTTTTTGGTAAAGATTTGTATTGACCATTGATCTTTTAGATCTTGAGAACTACGACGATATTTTCGAGTACAATCTTTACAACACAGCAGCTAACCTGGACGAAATTATAGATGTTACAAGGAAAGTCCTGTGGAAAAGTCGTTGCCCAGGTTCTAGTGATCAAATTGGAATAAAGTTTCTCGGAGAAACCCCTGATGAGCTGGAAATGCTGGCATTTTGGGGGGGATCCGAAGACACTAGGAAAGTAGAAGTGGAGATGAAATCTGAGAAAGTACGATTCTGAGACAGAAGCAAGATGCAAGCCTAGTTAAATGGTATAAAATAAATTATTGTAATTGTAGATAGGAGATAGATTATCTATTTATGCTTTACCCAGTGATCTCCGAAACATGTACTGAAATATTATGCTGTACCAAATATGTAATAGGTATATTGATCTGATAATGGTGCTACACGGGTGTAATGATTAGGTAGTTTAGTTCACCAATTAGTAATCAGTAATCGATGTTTTTTAATAAGAGAAACAAATGTTAAATTTTTCGATGAACAGAAGGTAAGTTTTCTGTACTTCAAAGTAATTTCGAATTGTCTAATCGGTAAAATGTTAGTAAAACTATTTTCTCACGAGTCAAAAATTATGTGTGGGAATTAAATTAGGATTATTTCTGGGCAAGTTCATTTTTAGATCTGGTTATGGGCATGCAATGTTTATGTGTTATTGAAATACAATGCAATGGTGAGGCGCAGTGCAGTGAGGGCTTAGTAGTTGGGCTAAATCATTATTTTGTTGGGCATTTTAAGGATTTCAGTAATTGTTACAGGAAATTCATTAAAGTAATGTACTTTGATAATTAAATTAGTTCCTTTCCGACTCAGGTTAACCATCCTAGTAATGACTTTATTATTCCAAACAACAAATGATTGCATAGTTAAAGTTACAAATGAAATACAAATTTTGCTAATATTTATTTTCTTAAGGACATAAACAAATTAATTTATGGCCAACAGTAAAAAAAAAATTAAAAGACGGATACAAAACTGACATATTTTCCAAATCCCCGAGCTTAAGAAATCTAGAAAATTCCAGACATGTTTGATTGAGTACCAAACTGCTGCCAGGATATTGGAATAATAAGAGCAGCATGTCGACGCTTAGCTTCCGGATCTCGGATTACGAAGATCTCATCTAATGCTTCAAGCATTACTAACGCCTGGGGAGTATTGTCCCCCTCGTCCGATGCAAACATCATCAGACCAAGAAAAGGAATACTATCGCGAAGACAAGACTTGTAGATATATTTAATGATGCCGCTGCCCAACCAATTGAAATCCTGGTTCTCCTGGTTCTCTCCCATGCTCGTCATGGGAATCCACTCTAACCTTATTTCCAAAAATAAACAAATTACAATCAATCAGCAACTCAAAAACTAAGTGGTAATACTCTGATTTAGAAATCTTACTTCTCCAATTTCTCCACTATTGCTGGGGGGATTAGGTCTGTCGAGACGTAACGCGTGACTGACGCGGCTAAGTCGCCGTCGTTTCTAGTAGATCCCAGAAGGCTACTTAGGCAGACTACGGTGTTAAATCTCTGCTGGCAAATCCAGGTGCTGAGGAATTCCCCAAAGTCTTTCCTACCTTTCTGTGTTGAACAAGAAATTGAAATTATGAAACATTCATTAAGTTATTTTAATTTGCGTAGTTCATGATCATCCAATTATATAATCGAATAAACCAAGTGATTAAAATCAATTTAACTAACCATATAGATTTAGAATGAAATATAGAAATTTGCGGAAACTCGAGAATGCAAACTATAACTTTTTTCAGAATAAGTTATATCCGCTGAATATGGACAATTGAGATCTGAGAATACAACTAAAACTTATGTCTCAACTAAACTAAACGTAAAAACTCATTTAAAAAGGGACGAATTAAGTGGATAAACATCAAACAGACAGCTTTGAGCGAAGTTCAAAATAACAGCGATAGAATGCTTAATAGATTTATATAACATACCTTGCCCACCGGCGCTCGAAAGAGCATGATCACGTATTTAAAATCGTCATCCTTACGAGAATCCGGATTACTTGTGTACACTGAAAGTATACAATAGATTAATCAATTCCAACCCCCTCCTTAACCTAAAGAGCTTATAACTTTCAATTCAACGGTATCTTATAAATATCAAATATTAAATATCTACAAACTCACATTCACATGCCGTGATTAAAGACTCTTCTTTTTCACCCTCCGGATCCGATCCGACCACAGCCTCCAGCGCCGGGTGATAAATACGGCCGGCTTTAAGGCACTGCGTTCCGTCAACGCCAGCAACGTTAGCTATCATTGCCTCAGCGGTCAATTGCCCAATATTAGCTACCGACGCACTAGCCTGTACAAAAACATCACAGCACAATTAAACATTGAAATTAAAAACCAAATACATTGCAAATACCCACAGTCGGCAATTAAATACACAATACAATACAATACACTACAACAAACGATTATAAAACAAAAACATTCAACAATTTCCCAAAACTAAGAAAACCGTTTTCACAATGCAAAAATTAAAACATGCTTCCTCCTTCATTCAAAATCGAGAAATAAAACCCAAATCTTACCACGAACAACGTGTGATCACTGAACGAGATTCCGTTTTCAAAGCCGTACCAGCTGCTTCCTACTTCAAACTCGCCAATGGCGATGAATTCTCCGGATTCTCCCATAGTTGAATGTTGAAGTACAGGGGACTTAAACTTCTTCGGCGTAAAAATTATAAAGCATAAAGTATAAACAAGACTCGGACAAAAGAAAACGCACAACCGTCAAGATCAGAGCCAAGTTGCTGAATGAATTTGCAAAACTGAAATCTACATCCATGTGAACTTTTCTCTGCCCGCTGAAACTGATTGTCCACTTCGTCCCAACCCGTCACCCGTCCTTCGGCTCTCCGTTCCTCAACCCTTCCATACTCTGTCCATTCATGTAGGAGAGGGTCCGGCAGCTCTGAGGAACTTTAGCAACGGAAATTAGAAGAGAACTTTAGTGTCACGTGCGGGTGCGACAGAGTGTGCAGAAGTGTGGGAGTCCGGTTGAGTTGGTCCAGCCAATGAGAGTTGAACCCTTCCGTCCATAGACACGCCCTACTGGTTTCTCTTTACTTTTCTGCTCTCGTCCTTGCTTTGACTATAATCATTCCTGCTGATGCACTACAATAAGGCCAATTCACCATAACGACAAACGAGTAAGCCTAGTCCTAGTGGAAGAAGAAACCACGAATGATTTTGGCCTAAATTCAAACCACGGCGCTGGTTTGGAATTCTCAGCGCCAATCACTTCTCTCTTCCAGTCTGTTTCTGAACAACAATTCGGTTGTGGATTGAGATTGTGAAGTAAATTAGTAGATCATCATAATACTCTTCCTTTTGATTGACCTGAGAGATATTTTAAAGTATGAAGTAAGAATAACGGATCCTGAAAAGTAAATTGGCGTCGAATAAGGTGAGGATAAGAAGGGATTTATACTGTTTTGTTGTTTTTATATTTGCAATTCACATCTTGTTTGATGTTTATGCGGATTTGGGATTTATATAAGACAGGGAATTTCTGATAACGATTTCGAGAAGGATTTTTTTCTGAAAGAAAGTTTTAAAGGTTGAGTTTGGAGTTGAAGGTGTGGAAATTTGTATTTACATTGGCTTAGGGGTTTTTGTTTGTTTGCTGTCAAAATTACTGTAGAAGATCTGAACGGAAATACTTTGTTCATTCATTCCTTTTTTTGTATTCTGGGACTTAATTGGTTCTTGTTGTTTTTTAATTGTAGGAGTTGATTGAATACTGAATCCAATACGAACTGAGCGTGGAACCTTTTCGACCCGGAAGATAATAACGGAGTAGGACTAAAAGTCTAATAGGCTGTAGTAGGTGTAAAGAAATTCAAAATGTCATCTTCAGACTCGGATTCTGACTCATCCACTTCTTCGTCGAACTCCTCCAGTCTTTCAGTGACAAGTGGATCCGATACCAGTTCCAAGGCAATTGCTGGAGAAGCTGTAGACGTGTCTGCAGTACTGGGGGAATCCCAGTCAGGGGAGTCAGGGGGACATCCCCAAATATCTTCAAATGAAGTCCGTCGGCAGTACAGTAAACTCATCGAGACATGTCAAGGTCAGTAGGGGAATACTCCGAATACTATGTATGTTTCTGTTTCATGTTGTAGTTTTGTATAAGAGGTTTCTAATAGTAGGTTTCAATAATTACAGGGCTGGAGGAAAGGGAAGGTTTTGAGGGAAACTTGCAAGAGGTCATGACATCAAATATCATTGAGGCAAGTGAGCTTTTCGATAAAATGGCCCATGGAGCTCTTAAACCTCAAGGAGCTTCCCAGCCACGAACTTTCGTAGGATATACTGGAGGTTAGTAACATATCAAATTCTGGGCAGAATCGCATCATATCACGTATATTTGATTTTGATACGTATTAGTGCTACTTCGTAAGAGCTAGCTATTCTATTTCTTCTTTCTGTTACAAATTAGGAGGTCCGGGGGATATGTACATGGCATTTTTGCACACTAAAATGTGCTCGGGAATGATAAGATACAAAACCGAAAGTATTGGAAGCTCTACTTCAGGTTTCAAGGTCGAAGACTTCTTAAATTCTTTGGTAAGCAAATATTTGTTTCTTCAAATAAAGATTTTGTTGGGAATAAAAAATTATACTACTTGCCCTTTTGAAAAAAAGAGGAAATCTGTAGGAGATTCAGGAGAATACTCTTCAAAAGTAGCAGCTAGAAACATTGCAATCGAGTCCGCAGCAGCATCGAAAACATTGCCTTTATTGGTAGCGGTGGTGGGTACCTTCGACAGAGATGCTATTTCAGTGCCCAAAGAGAAAAAGCAGAGAGCTCCAATAAACCGGAAACAATTCGATGAAACATCAGGGTCACAGCATGAAGAAGTAACCGTGGGTGATAAGAGTAAACTCGTGAGGGAGAAAAACGCACCAGAAGCTGTTGCTCATCAACTCAATAAGATATTGAGACACCATTCTAAGAGCCAGGGACAGCCGGCAAATCTTTTCGAGTTCGTTTTGGACCCAAGCTCGCTAAATAAATCTATCGAATACCTCTTCTATGTGGGATTTTTAGTCCACGATGGATATGCTGCACTTACCAGAGAAGGTTGATAAATGCAACCTTAACATCTTACGACAAATAACATAACATTAGTTAATAGTATGAACGAGGAAACTCAATTAATTTGTTCTGCTTTCAGCTGACACTCGCATTAAAGATTTGGCCTTGCAGCTGCGACCAGAGAAGCCATTGGACAAAAAAGAACAGCAGCAGCAACAAAAGCAACAAGTGAATCGAAAAAACACTCGCAACCAGTTCATTCTGTCTTTCTCACCAAGACTGTTTAAGGTAATTAGATAAAATTTCACTTCGTACCTTTGTTGAATAATATATGATGCGGTGGTATAATTTATTGAATTTTGAATGTAGAAACTTAGCGAAATTGCAGAAGGAAACCCGATCATCTCAACGTACAAAGATTTCACAGAGTGGGGGGTGAGTTCAATTTTAATGTACTTAAATGTTACCTTTTTATTCAGTTTCGTTAATAATTTCTTTCATAGTTAGTTAAACAGCTTAAATGTTTTAAAAATACTATAATGGGAATATAATTTCAGCGATAAAAAATAAAAATGTGTTCAAAACGATTGTTTGGCACGCTTTACACAGTAGAAAGGGAGCAGAAAACAAATCTGATCACCGTTAGGTCAAGCAAGTGCCTAATTAGACCGTTTTATAAATATTTTCAATTTAATTTCGTATTTTCAAAATAAATATTTAAAAGTTATGCAAGTAATTATCCGTAATTGTATTTTAAAAAGTGAGACTAGGGTTTTCTGCATTGAACTTATATGACATACGCTTCTAAGCAGTTTCCAAACTAATCGTGATTAATTTTTTGCAGGAGGATTAGTCCGACACAACCTCAACCGCTGCTTCTTCATCATCATCCATGGAGTACATGACGGTTACTTCTATTTCGTCCACTCCGCGGCTACGCAGTTTATCATTAAAGTGAAGAAACTGACCCCTGGAGCCCTAAAATAGAAATCCGAAGACAATTTTAAATTTTTACAAACGCCCCTGATTTTATACAATGTACACATGTTGGTTATATTGTAGGTTGTTAGGTTTTCTATCCAAATGTTATCGCAGTAATCATAAAGAAATATTTATCATGCTTATTAGATATAGCCGCATAGCGGTAGTTTGTGGACTAGACATTGTGTTTATAAATATAAAGGTTTGTTACTTTTCTTTGTAATAATGTTATAGATCCTGAGAATCTGTCAACTTGGTTTTAAAGTGTTAAAGTTGTTTAAAATGTTTAAAAGCCCCTAAGAGTTTGATATTTTACATAATTAAACTTGTTTACACTAAAATTGAGCTCGGTTGCAATTTGTAATCATTTTATTATAAATGATAGACTTCGAAATTCGAATTATAGACAATCGGATTTGTATCGGGTTAGTGTGAGCACACATTGGTAACTATTAGTAAATAATAATATTAAAGACTTGACTAGATTCATATTTACCTGATTATCAGAGTCAGTAGCATGTAAATCTATTGGCAAATCGTTCTTGAAAGGTAATGAATTATTATCAGCTTGGAACAAGATCGTTTCCCTTCTACCTTGAAGCCCGCCTGTGACAACAGATACAAATATGCAAAATTGTAGACCGTTAAATGTTAAGCACAATATTATATTAGGCAGCATTTAAATATGCATCTGGTTTACCTCCGAGATATAGACAAGTTCCAAGTATACTTAGGCCAGCAAGAATTAGAAGAATTATAATTATTCTGTTGCTCAACTTGAACCACTTGAAACCTCCTTCGGCTTCTTTCCGGGGTTCCACGCAGAGGATTGTTGAGCCTGGATTGTAAGTCGCCAGTACCTGAAATGACAATGGTAGAATATCATACTAAACTTTTTTGAGATGTCATCCTGTTAAGATAAGAGTCTATTTTATTGAAGTACATACCTCTTTTAGTCCTGGGCTATGGACAGCATTCACAGGTTGACAGATGCCATTCGTAACGCAATGATCCATAGAGTAATTGTATGAATTAGTGTAAGGATAGTAAGCAGGAGGACCCTGAGGAAGTCTTAGAGAACTGGGCCGTGATCGAAGATGCGAATTTTGATTTGCAGCTGGAAGGTACCCCGAAGCGTTGGTCCAAGTGCCGTTTTGATAATTGTTGTACACGCCGGTACTTCCTTGATATCCAGTGTGCGTTGGAACATTGTAATAGGTCTCCGAGGCTCCAACGCCCTGATGCATAGTATTGCCATTGTGATCTGCCTTCTTGTATGTCGGCAAGTACATCTGCGTTTAAAACATGAAGCTTGTCTGTCTGTTCTACATTGCACGAGATTAAATTGATTGAAAAATAACTATTTTGTTGGCGAGCTACCTTAGACTTCCTTTCCAAGCAGCACGGGTCGATTTCTAAACCTCTGGAACTGGGCTGATATAACTGTGGTTGATATTTTAGGACACAGTCTGGGAGACTGGACAGTGTCGAACTGAAAATGTAATCTGAGATGAACTGAACGGAACCCTTGTTCAAGCGAAAGTTGTATGCTTGAAATGTGTCCAGGAATGATGTAGGGATAATTAGCATAGTTATTCAAATAACTTCATACCTAATGAGAAAGCCACCGTCTAAATCTTTCTTTTTCAGCCAAAAATCAAATGGTTAACAAAGAACATACTTCGCTTGACATCTGAACTTCATGAAACCTAGACCCTAGTCTCCAGTCTCTCCTATGCGGTGTCTCATATTAATATGATTATGGTAATCCATAGTAGTATTCATTTCACAGTTTCTGATTTCATTCAAAAATTTTATAAGGCTGTCGAGACAAAATACGGTATGCAAATTGCAAGCTACAGAAACAGACTACTGAGGTGTTATATATTTTGTTTACCATAAAATATGAAATGATAACTTTGGCTTGGGGAGACATTTCATGCATATGCATAGGCTTTACAGATGCAGATTAAAAATATTCATTTGATTTTGACAGTTTTAAAAACAATTCCATTATCCCATGTCCATCCAAAGAAAGCTATGTGTTTAGATTATCGTATCGTAACCTCCAAAAATGTCAGCCTACCGCAGACAGAATCTACACAGTCCGAAAAGCCAAAAGCTTGTCTACCAATTTCATGGCAAACTCCGACCATGTGCTGAGTGTAGGGTATAGTAGTGTTATTCAACGACAAATATTTATGTATTTTATCGTTATCGTTAATTTTAAAAGAATTGCTATCCTTATATTTAGTTAAGGAAAATAAGGAATGAATCATTATCGTTAACAAAGTTTCTAAAGCCGATCGTTATCCTAATTTTCTATTTTCAACGGAAAATAGACGTAAGACTTTGTATTGCTCTCTACAATAAAATGTTATTGCTGCGGTGAATTTGTGATGAACCGTTGCGTTAAGGGAGAATATTCTGTAACGGAGACAATTAAATCGGTTAAAAGGGATGGATTTTGAGGCCCACCGGACCGGACACAGGCAGGATTTTGAGCGTGTTTGAAGGATAACAATTTATTACTATACCAATGATGAACTACCTTTACTTCAACATTTTCAGCATTAAAGTGAAAAAATGGGGAAAGCATTTGTTTTATTGTGCAAATGAAGTACAGAGCATGCGCATGGAACAAAGTACATTCATGAAACGTTACAAAGCGATCCAAAAAATTGTCCTTCAATAATTTTCGATTTACTCCGTAATCAACCCTTTCAAAGGGTAACATTACATTTAATTTGCATGTTTACGAGTTTAAAAAGTACAATGTAGTATTTTTAAATTACAAATCAAAAGAAACTTTTAAATTAAAAAAAAAAGTTGTACGGCCTACATAGAGGAACTCAATATTTCCTCTTAACATCCTAGAAAAATTGTTAAAAAATGCGTCGTTAGTGTTTACAATTCTCTTAAAGAACTTTACAGAAAGTTAATAATAAAGAAAACTGAACACGAGCGTCATCAGCTATTAACCGAGGCACAGCAAGCCTAGCAATACTTCGAAGTTAGTCGGTAGAATGATTGGTTGTAAGAGTCTACGAATAATCATGATATACATAATTCAAAGTGTAGAGTATATTTGCCTTAACGTGGACGGTAAAAATCAAAACCTAATTTTCGTTGAAAATGCTGTCACAATAAAAGAAGTTAAATAATTTCGGGATCGTTAGTGAACGGTAATTTTGATCATATTTTAGTTATCGTTATTGTTGAATAACACTACCGTATAGAGAACGGAGCTGAAATTTGAAACACACTTGGAGTTGGAGAGAGAGATAGTACATGTGGTTAGTGGTATTATGAGGATTTCTGACGAAGGTGAATTTGGAATTAAAATCCAGAGCCTTTGAATTTTTAATATTTTACATACTAGAACATAATAAATTTAAATAAGTTTGTAATTGAAAATAGTTAAAGGTTTAAATGCTTAAAATTGTGCTTCTTTCACCCAAAAAATATTGAATACCACGAAATAGACAAAACGCCGACCAAGCAATTGTAGAATATAGCATGAAGGTGTAAGTAATGTTATTTTGAAAGTCTTGAAGATATAGAAGATGTTAAGTTGTAGTTTATAGAACTGATACTTATATTTAATACATTTTAAAAGTATCATTAGAAATTAAACATCTGATACATCATTAAACTACGCAAACAAAAACCGGTTTTTGAGAAAAGATTTTCAACAATCTTACATTGTAGTTCCTTTTACAAGTCAATCTATTAGGAATAATTTTGACCCGACTGCTACTGACTCTATATTTAATCAGACAGTAATCCTTGCAATGGCAATTGAAGCATATAATATAAGTGGACATTGGATAGTTGATGATCCGGATTGTGATTGTGACCCGGCCACCAAATTGTTTAGAGCCTACCTTGCAAGAATTTTTGACAGAAAATTGACGACCTGGGGGATTGAAGAAGCGTTTTCTAAACTAGAAGGTTCACAATTTATTGCCGACATTATTGAAATCTGCATTGAACAGATTGACATTGCGGAAATATTTCGGGTACCTGAAATTACGTTAAAAATCTTAAATTCATATTTATGCCCTTGTCTTATTTTTTAAAGATGATTTTTAATTACAGACGGGCATGAGAGATATATCCCTCAACCCAGTTAGCGGGTTTCCCTTCTGTAAGGTACCAATCCTCGAATTAGAAAACGTCTTAAAAATCGCTTGGGAAACAGAATTAGCAGAACGATACCCTAATATTAGGAATGCCAAGTGTCCAGGTAGCTTCATTAGTGAATATGGGGTAATGTATTGTTAAATATCACATTTGGCATATGAGACGATTAATAATTATTCGTCTCATGGCTTTATGTATGTATTACACAGTATTTAGGCTTCGAATGTAACTAATTATTAGTTACACTCAAAGCCAAACTGTGGGTGCATTTTGAAAGTTAAAGTACAAATGTTTTTTTAATTTTCAGTTATTGGATGGTGATTGCAGCGTTTCTAGAAAGATAGATTCTGGTTGTGCAACTGGGATGTGGCTTAACCCAAGGGATGTAATCGAAAATTCAATCAAATGGATTTTGCAATCCATTCCTAGAAATGAAAATAATATCAATAAATGTCACCCGAAGAAATTCCTAAGGGTGAGTACTCTCATCTTGTAACTTGATTTGCATAGTAAATAACTTTTTATGTTATCATTGCAGGCCCAAGTATCGATGCGTGACACGGTGGATCCTTCCAAGCTCTTCACATCGATGATGATTTCAAAGCTCCTAAAGGTGACGGGGTACAACATTTGTACAGCTACTTATGTGGTAGCCGAGTCGCCGGTTGATGAGTCAACAATTATAGTGGCAATTGGAAGCGTCGAGTACGGCAAATCCAACAAAATTTCGACAACATTTGATTTGAAGACGAAATGGTACGAGGGAATGAATACCGTCGTTATTCCGTATACTTACGCCAGAATCAAGTCGATATTAGAGAGTTACGAGTCTTTGGTGATGAAGGGTGAATACCCTAGGCTTCAATCCATTAATTTAATAGATTTTTCTACAATTTCTAAATGCAAGGTTCGTCTATGAGTTACTGTTTTCCCTGTCGTGCAATGGAATTAAAATCTGCGTGATTACTAATCTTCAAATTTAATTAGGAGGAAGTATCACTTGTGATGATGGTTTTCTACTGGCCCCGAATATACCGATACATCATTAATGTTAAATTCCGAACAGAAAACCAAATCCACCTGCCCTTTTTGCTTCAGTTTATGACTACATTTGGAAAGCTATTCGAGACCTTCTATACTACAGTGAAAGTAATTGTGGTACGTTGACATTTATTTATCAATTTCTCATGATTCTTGGACAAAATAATTAATGTTTGTGGATTTTAAATACCAATATTTGTTTATGCAGCCAAGAACCGCTGGACATTCGTTTAAAATGATGATGGCACGTTTGTACTTGCTCAAGGCCATGAGGATTATATTTGAAGAGTTTATTGATATTTTTCCATGTGAATCGTTGAAGCCAGACTCGTTTGGCTTATAGTATAGACATATGTTACAGACTCGATGTAGAATTTCCACTGGCCAGATACCTCAATTTTCAGGTGATTTGTGTAACCCACAATCTTCCCAAATGGGATGCCAACATTTTTGGTCGGAATACGAAAGTGAGGTCATTAGACGAGTGACGAGTTAAAGGGGTTACAGTTAGTCGGCGAAAACCGCAGACGAGGAATGAACTACTACATAACTTAACTGTGATTGGATAGCCCTTAATTGTGTTGCCATTTTAAGCAATCCACAAGCCCCAATGAAATAGATATTAAGCGATCCATAATTTGAAATTTATCAAAATCCAAATGTATTCTACTGAATTTTGCAATGATTTTGTAATGATTTCAAATCCAGCCAACACAAATAAAATCCTAGTTAAATCTTTATAACATCTTATCAGTCTTATCACTCTTTTTATCATATTTTCACATGGTTCTATTCTGTCCTGAAGATGATCATAGTTAACGATTGAAAGCTTGACACATAAAAAATAAAGTTTGTTCTTGTACCGTGAAAGAAATGGAACTAAATATTCAAATGCAAGGATGGAAAGACCTAAAAAACCAAATGATTTTATTTGCTCAGATAATGGTTTTAGGATTTTTGTTTTAATGGATTCCACAGAAAAATTAGTAATGTAAAGGTGCCAATATGAATACGTTGATTTTGAACGTCCACAGGTTTTGTAATTTGGCAAATATTTTCCAAGCGAACATACTAAAACGAGAACTCTTATAACGTACTTCATTCATAAGTATAGGCAGAATTCACTACGTAATAAGACAATCTAACTCTGTTTATGTTAGAGGAGACAATAGAAACATCGGTCAACGTTATTTCAGTATTTTGCTTCCACTGGCCCAACCTTTTCCAACGATTTCCTAAGGTACAAAATAATTCGATGTAATTTCCTATTTCGTAAACTCGTTAAAACGGACCATATTATTATTCCAATTATTTACCATGCAGGGAGGGTATGTATCATGATTGCATGATTGGTATCCGAACGAATGGTACTTTTGTAGACTTGATGCGTAAATGTCATTCCCATGACATCTCAATCCCCCTATAAATGAAAAGGATTTTTCTCACAATCAATTAGTTCAGGCAGATGCTTAGGTAACTTAATTTGTAGGGCATGTTCTCCGTCTAAGTCCACTCAAACAAATACGGTGATCAATCATCATTCATGGCCCAATGGATTAGAACGATTGAGAAATCCGACGTGGACACGATAATCCTTGGGAAATCACTGGGCATAAAATAAATGAAAAACCCCTGCCTGATGGACTTATTTTATAGAGTTAATATCGTTATCTACTAGTACAGATTATCCGTACATATTAAAAAATATTGATTACTACATTACTAGTAGGTACATTTTAGATCGAACTGAATTGTCTGTTTTCTTTATTCTGATACTGACATCCACCTTGTCCATGTCAAAATGACTATTTTATTTGTTGCATTCGAACAATATCAGATTTGGAGCAACGTGGGATATTGTTAGCTTGAAAGCTATTGATAACAATATATGCATGGCCTGGACGAGTTCGTGGCATCAATCGTTTTTACATTCTAGCTACTGAGGGACAGCGAAGGTAGGAGCACCCAAATCGGCCTAGCTAAACACTCAAGCTGATAACGGATACCGGAAACTAAAGCAAATTGCTTTCGTTTGAGCAGAAGCCCACATCCATACTCCCCATGTACTGTAGTTAGTTTCTGAGGAAAGTATGAATCTACAAAAAAAAACATGTCACAAGAGCACTTCATGGAACTTCAAATGGAGAATGGAAAATCCATACTTCCATCAAATATTCTTCCGCTCGTAGCACTACCACTTGGTGAGTAAAGTGTCCTCTATAAAGGACGTAAAAGTTACAGTAGAAGCGATTGGACGTGTCAGTAACCAAACAAGAATATGTGGTCCATTTCATATCGGAGAATGGGATCTCATAACCTAAATCCACTTCCAATTCCTAAGTCCCACCTTTTGTCGAAGCTGTGTCACCCATTCCATCTGTTTTATACCGCATGTTTGACAATTTCAAGTTTGTAAGAATGTAGATATCCAGAGGAGACCAAGGAATATGAGAGTCTCTTCATCGACGAGCTTCTTGGGCTTGAAGGTGGAAGAAGTACTTCATGATCTTTTAAACAAAGACGCCCACAGTCCCTCAACGGCTGTCAAATATATATTTCTTTATCTATGAAGTATCATGACCTCATTATAGTGATAGATATGATGAGTTGAGATCAAATGTACTTTACTTCAAAGTTTTGAAATCCATATCAGATTGTTGTACAACAAGGTTTGATTTCGCTGGTACGAATTGTCGAAAGTTAATCTCAAACTAGCTTTCCGGACCCGATTCTCGGGTCAGAAGAAGTGTTCTTCCCCCCGTCCCCTGACCTCTCACCCATTAACTACTTCCAATGCCCCCTTTAACCCTCAAACTACATACAGACTTCACAACAGAAGACGCTGTCGCCCACTGTCTAAAGCTTCGCCCGCGGAGTTTTTAAAACTCTGCCCGCTGTGTAAAAAGCTTAGCCCGCGGAGTCCTTAAAACTCTGCCCGTGGTGCCTAAAGCTTCCCCCGGGGTGTCCTTAAAACTCTGCCCGCGGTGTCTAAAGCTTCGCCCGCGGGGTCCTTAAAACTCTGCCCGCTGTGTCTAAAGCTTCGCCCGCGGGGTCCTTAAAACTCTGCCCGCTGTGTCTTAAGCTTCGCCCGCGGGGTCCTTAAAACTCTGCCAGCGGTGTCCTGAAGCTTCCCCCGGGGTCCTTAAAGTACTGCCCGCGGTGTGCATAAAATTCCACAGTGTGCGTGTGGTGTCTCAATCTGTCTAAAATCTAAATGCAACCCTTTCAAATTTTTTTTAGTATGCTCCAACAGCTTTTTAAAAAAACTTCCAAAAAAAACTTCCAAAAAACATTTAAAAAAAATTCAAAAAGTTTTTCAAAAAAAATGTTTCTAAAAAATATTTTAATTTTTTTATAATACCTTTTTTAAAAACAAATTTCAAAAAACTATTTCAAAAAATATTTTAAAAAAACATTTCATAAAAACATTTAACAAAAATTATTTCATGAAAACAGTTAACAAAAATTATTTCCAAAACATTTAGCAAAAATGTTTTCCAAAAACCTTGTCAAAAAGATAATCGAACTGATTGAATTTCAAGTCTCTCTAAGTAAAATAAGCGTGAATAGACTATCAATGTTATTTGAACGGCAAGTGTTGAGTGAGACTGGCAGGCGAGATCCTGGGGTAGCAGGTTGACTTTCACGCTCCGGATTGGCCGGTCTGCCAGGGAGGGAGGAGCTATAGGGTTATCTTCCACTTATCATAACTTATCAACGAAGTAAAAATTCGAAAATCCGGCGAAGCAAATTGTTCAAAATTCAAAGGGCTTTAAAATAAGCCATTAACCGATAAGATCGGATAAGTATTGAATGCGCCCATAGACTTCAAAGGGCCTCCCCATAAGGCTCAATGAGCAGATAAACTTCCACCAACGGCTATTTATATTATGATTGAATTATTTTGACAACTTTGATTAGTAAAAAATTATGGTCAGGCAATTTTGGAACTAAGATTTGGATTATTCAAATTATTTGTTTGAGGATTTTCTTTTTTCAAAAAATTGTAAACAATTTTGAAAGATTGAGATACTAGTTATTTACAAATTATAACACAACTTAGAAACTCATGTGTGGACATATTTCCCAATCCCAATATGTACTCATTGATGTCCCACATAATTTAAAATTTTAATTTTAATTGTGCTGAGTTTATTATAAAAAAATGCAAGTTTATATTTTTTAAATACAAGTTTCTAAGACTTCGTGGGAGTGACTTCGACGAATAAGCTTGAAATCAAGCTTCAGCTCTTCAACTCTGCTAAATGCATGATTCTTGAATAAATTATACGTTAAATGTTACTTGACCCGATGGGTCTAGCGGAGTGCCGAGACAAAACCCAAAACTTGCAAACTTCCCTGGAAACAACACCTTTTGCATCAAAGATAAGAAAAATAAGGTTGCCCGTTAAATTCTTCATACAACTATCTGCTATTCCTTTCATTTCAAATGTTTGTAGGTGGCCTTACTTCCTTCCTGTATCCGTATCGCATCTAGCAAACCTTTTATAGCTGTTTTCACTCACTTGAAAAGCAGATCCGACCAAAGCAATATCAGAGAAGACAGGTAAGTGAACTGAAATTGGAGAAGAAATGAATGGACCCATCCAACCGTCCAATAGGTACCGTACCACAAGGAGCAAAATAAAAGTTAAGGTGTAGGTTGGCTAAGACTTGACTCCTTTCTTATCATAAAAGCAGTTTCCTGGAAAAAAGATGAGGAGATACTTAAGAAGATAATAAACCTGAAGGCGAGAACCGAGAAATGTGGCGTGGCGTGTGTGCGGCCATTGCATTTATCGGATCACCACTCATTCAGTGTGATAAGACACGATTTAACTCTTTTGCCTTGCCAGACGAAAAAAAATCTCAAATATTCTTATTCGGAATTATATCGGAAAACGGATCGAGTTGTGCTGCTTGTTTTTTTTCGATTTTATTATCAACAACTAGTATCTTCAACATGAAAAAACCCGAGGGCAGAAGCCTAGGTGATAAAACAAGAAGTATATGTACCTTGACTGTTGAAATCGCCGAACTAACCTGTAATCTGAAAATTGTTAAATTTTAGACTTACAATTTGTCAAGCAATAAGACAGCGGACGGACGAACCAATTCGTAGAGACAGAAAAGAAGAATAAAACGTTACAAACGTAAAAAAGAGCTCGCCCCAACAGAAAAATGTCAGATGCTAAAAGAGTCCATGTACTCGAAAATGAACTAACGTGCCAACCTGCC
>JAQFZA010000551.1:0-17280 GCA_034695115.1 Desoria olivacea | reverse complement strand
CCACCTCATCACCAGCACAGAAAGATGAGGTCCATGAGGTCAATCCAGGCGATTTTTCGAAAAAATCGATTAAATCCAGAAGAGAGAGGAAATTAGTCGGGTGGTCGGTTCAAACGTCGCGGCAAGCCTCGACAAGCTTATGTTGTCAGTGGAAACAGTGAAAACAGTGGTCTCCAAAATCGGGTATTCTAACCCTTGTCAGTGGTGCCTTGTCAAAGGTGCCTGTTAATTGTCAGTGGTAACCTGTCAGTGGGGCTTTGTCAGTGGTGCATGGCAATTGTCAGTTGTATCTTGCCAGTGGTGCCTTGTCAGTGGCGCCTGGCAATGGTCAGTGATATCTTGTCATTGGTTACTTGTCTGTGGTATCCTGTCAACGGTGCCTTGTCAGTGGTATCCTGTCAGTGGTATCCTGTCAGTGGTGCCTTGTCAGTGGTATCCTCTCAGTGGTATCCTGTCAGTGGTGCCTTTGTACCCGGGGACACATACTGTCCCCGGGTATATATTGTGTCCTCGGGGACAGTATGTGTCCCCAGTAAATCTAAGGCTAATCAGGCTAAGTCCCTTCATTTTTAGGTTCATATCTTCAACTAACCCAATGTTTCACTATCTAATCAATCAATTAGATACCGACAACACGTTTTTATTTTCTCGCTTCATTCCTCTTTGAGAAAAACTCAAATCCAAAAAACATTTCAAAATTAATTCGAAGTACTCAAAACCTCAAGAAGTCTTTATTTCATTTGCTTCATAAAAAATTTCAACAAATTGATTAAGGATTTAGCAATTTATCAATTCATAATGACCAATTAGTTGTTGTTTTAAACCACTCAAAAGAAGAATACAAATTTTATTCCAAGCAACCTTCAATTATACTGCATCTATATGCGCTATAGGTTTCTAAGTTAGTAAGATAATACATATATTTTCAGAAAAAATCCACTTTTCAATTTCAACATCGCAGTAGTGCCAGCACTTTCCTTAATCTCTACTAATCGTCTTAGAGTAACAGTACTCATTAACATTAACTCATTACCTTTTCAAAAGAGCCTACTCAGCCCATTTCGCCCGTTTTTCAGTATCTTCTTCTTAGGCTGGGGTTTGCGCTTGGTTTGGAGGCAATGTTCGCAAGATTTAGTGTGGACACTAACGGCCGAAGGCGAGGGAAAAAGCAGGGGGCAGTAGTCGCACTGTTATTTCTTCGTGTCGATGAGATGATCTATAAGCACGTGCCTGTTATAGGTACTATCAGATGTGAATGTCCGCTTACAGGATACATCTAGACGTTTTTCATTGTCAATTTTTTTTTCGAAAAGGTAACTTAATAAAAAATTCGCCTGTCTGAAGTCGCTGCGATCTCCGTATTTGATTTTGAAGTCTTCTTCGTAAATTTTCTCGTCATCGTTCGGTAAAGGCTCAAGAGACTTCGTTTTTTCTGCAAACCAATATATAGTTTAAACTATTTACTCATAACAAATAGATTTTTCTAGATTTTGAGTAGATTTTTCAAATTAATTTTTCAAATTCAAATTCACCATTCAAATTGTTCAGAAATCTTTTATACATTTCCTGGAAATCCGTGGTTTTCAAGGTCATAAGAGTGTCTGTCAAAGTATCGCACACCTTAGCTTTCAGTTCTGCTGTCACAAGAAATTGTCGACGTTAAAGATCTATATCTTCATTGTCGGCCGTCTCTGATAAATCTTCTTCGTCAGTTGACGTTTCAGTGGGTGGTTTGTTAGAGTCAAGTTTATCCACCTTTGCGTCTGTTTCTTCGGACTCGAAATCATCTTCACATTCACTAACACGGCGTCCTTGGCTATCAAGGTCCCAGTCCTCGTCGACGTCTTCAAGTGGTATTCTGCCCAAGGACAAAGTGTCACAATCGGGGTCATCTATGAATGAATTATGAATATTGTAAGGATTACAATTGTGAATCCCTTCTTGTCCATCACACCTTCGGAGAAGAGGTTGACTGCTCCGGGGATGTAGAGAACGTCGTTTTTGATGCGCTCCACCCATTTTTCTTGAATTAGGGCTTCAATTTGAACAGACCCTTTTCCAAGGGCCATCACTACCTGTTTATCACTTAGGGACACTGTCACAGGATTGTCAAAGACCTCATAATTGTCTATCCACGCCTTTCGTCCAGTGAAATGGTTACTAGCTCCACTGTCACTGAACCATGTACTACTGTCAGTATCGACAGTGACCGATTGCATTTTAAGCATAAACGCATTGCATTCACCTGGGCTATCAGCTCGCTGTCTGGACTGCCTGCGGTTGGAAATGCCACGGTCCTGGGTGTTGAAGTTACCTGTCTTGTTTGGGCTTTCTGCATTCTCTGGCCCAGTTTCCAGGTATTCCGCAAATGTTGCAGTTTCCATTGCGTTTCTGCTTGTCAGTGAAACCCTTCTGCCCATTTGCATTCCGCTGAGTCGTTTTACCTCTGTTTCGGGTGAATAAAGCAGCAATCCGTTCGTTTGGCTCTTTCTCTTCTTCTGTTTGGGAAGACAACTCATCCATCTCTTATTTTCGAAGTCTGGACAATAGGCGAGCCATGGTTTGGTCCGCATCTGGAACACTGTCCCAGGCTTTTTTAGTCCCAACACTTCTCGAACTGTCTTTTCCCACACGGAATGTAAACTGTTCTACATTAAAGCGACTTAAAGCTTGTGGAATCTGTAATACTACAGCTCGAGTGAACATTTCCTGTATCAAGTAAAGTTTTAAAGTATCCAATTATCATAAATTAAAAATAAAATGAATAATGTTTCAATTTATAATGCAAAAGGTATGGGCAACTCTATCACGGTCGATGTGTTGGGTCTGGTGACGAAAGGAACGACTTCCGCTGCAAGCAATGATGTAACACTCGTACAGGGCTGAATTTACCTGATTGCTGTGGACGTTTTTAATATTAAATTTTAATTACAGACGTTTTAATTACATTTTATTGACATTGCTGCAACACTCAAAAGTATTCCCCTTTTGTTGTTAATTTTTAATTTTGATATATTAAAAACTACTAACATCTACCTAACTAAAAATTCAATTTCAATATGAAATCTATACTAATTGTAAAACTGACTAGCTGTTCATAAAACTTACAATTTACTTTTCCACAACTAACATCTGACTAAACTTGACTCCACACTGACTGGAGACGGACTCCACCGAACAAGCCCTCCTGACAATTGCCATGCACCACTGACAGACAAGATACCACTGACAATTGCCATGCACCACTGATAGATACCACTGACAAGGCACAACTGACAAATGCCAGGCCCACTGACAAGGCACCACTGACAAGGCACCATTGACAAAGGCCCACTGACAATTACCAGGCACCACTGACAGGATATCACTGACAAGGCATCACTGACAATTACCAGGCACCACTGACAGGATACCACTGACAGGATACCATTGACAAAGGCCCACTGACAATTAATAGGCACCACTGACAATTAATAGGCACCACTGACAGGATACCACTGACAATAATAAGGCACCACTGACAGGATACCATTGACAAAGGCCCACTGACAATTAATAGGCACCACTGACAGGATACCACTGACAAGGCACCACTGACAGGATACCATTGACAAAGGCCCACTGACAATTAATAGGCACCACTTACAGGATACCACTGACAAGGCATCACTGACAAGGCACCACTGACAAGGGTTAGAATACCCGATTTTGGGGACCACTGTTTTAACTGTTTTAACTGTTTCCACTGACAATTAACCATGTCAGTGGAATCAGTGTCAGTGGTGGCTTGTCAGTTACATTTAGTCACTCCGAATAATTTGATGAAAAACTTCAAACAATGAAGCAGTTGCAACCCTCCTTCACATGGATTCTGATGAACCGGAACTTGGACAATATTCCGGATAGGTTCTGACTATTAAAAGGTGGCACAATATCTGGACGTCTTGCCAATTTGTAAACGTTAATTAAGATATTCCTTAATATATGGGCAGATGCTAAGATAAAAATAATAATAAAAGCTGAGTTCCAGATTCAGGAATGCCCAAATTTTTTCCGAATCAGTTTGTGTTACTCCGGTAGACACGGATTAAATAGCGTGACCTTAGCGGTTTTTGCCAATTTCAGTCAATCGGGACTTGAGTAATACGCTAAGGAAAATACAGATTTTTGACTTCAATTGCAAGACTGCAGTAAACCTGACTTATTCAAACAACAATTTTCGAGGCTTGGAACAGACCTGGGAAGGTCAGGAAGATTTCTGAAAAGTTTACATACGGATGGAAAAGATCAAGGACGAAGCTAGCGATTGGTCGGCTTGAAAAGTCACCATTCGCTGTTTTGTTTACTTGGTATTAGTTATCTATGGGAGCTTATATAATCAATTGCAAGAAATCAAATTATGTATTTAAAAAGATAAAATGCGCATAAAAAGTATTTTCAGTCGTCGTATTGAAATGTTATAAAATATACAAGGGTTAGTTTGGATGGATATAGGTTAGATAAATGACATTGACTTTGATTAGAGTTTCAGCAAAATCGTTGTGATATTTACTGATATGGATCCTTTGTTGTACGTTTAATCCAATGAAAGGCTGTTTAGAAATCCTAAACACTTCTGACGAAATATTGGGCCTTCCAAAAATGTCAAATTCCGTCCAAACGTATTCAACTGCATTATTTCATTTGTATAAGAAAAAGTGTCATCTGGTTTGGTGGTGCTTGGTCTTTATATTTTTCACAATTCAGCAAGAGTTATTGTTGTCCTATAGCACCTTCCGCAGTAAAACCATGAATAAATGTATTAGCTCATCATATTTAGCAACAAAGGGAAATGTGTTTGTTGATTGTTGGGGTACACGCAGTCAAGTACCCAATGTTAGTATTTACATGACAAGAAAATATTTATGTATATAAGGAATTTATGAACAACTTGCTATCATTAGAAGCCTCTTTCGTGTATTAGATTGATTAAAACTTTGGAGGAACAAAATGATGTTCAAATTCACTCTTTTTGCGTTAATCTCCGTTTTTCTTGAGTCCAGTTATGCTCAAATAGACAATACGAACGTTACAAATGGAAACTACTTCATTTTCAACGGAGGATTTGTACGGTTTTTTTATATGCACATCAATACATCAATAATTGAAAGTTTTTTCTAAGAGCGGAGTTATTCATTTTGAAATTTTTGTGAAGGCTCTTACAGCGAATGATTCTGGCTTCCAATTTGACTACTTGGGAAATGTTACACTTGAACCACTGGACCGAGACGCTCCAGAGCAACTGTGGAGTGTACAGATGACCAATTACTATGCTGAGCAAGGTCTATTCATAATTTCATAATTAAGCATTAAAATTGTTGGAAGTTAGGAGAGCTTGAGTTTTTAAGGTTTAATTTTTAACCAAAAATCCATACAGGGCCATACCAACTTCGATACATAATGACCCGTGGCCCTAATACTTACAACCACATGAACATTGAGCTTCCTGCACCAGGGACGTTCCCAGTTAATCATTACTGGCGACTTGATGGACCTTCTGATAAAGTTTTGATCAACAGTCGCCTACAGTTTGATTGGAATAACGTTGGTGACAATAAGTGTTTGCAATCAAATGGGTTAGTCATTTAAATATGTTCATCTATGAAACTAGTTGTTATTCTGGTACTGATCTTGGTTAATTTAATTCTGTAGGGAAAACATGGCTGCAAGTTTCGAGGACTGTGACGAAACAAATGTGAGACAACAATGGGACTTCGTTTTGGAAGAATAAATTAGACTATAGGGGGATTTGTGATAAACAAACTTTGATTAAAAATGTTACAAGTTCGTAATTGTGGGTCTGAACCGTTCAAAAATTATTGAGTTCTTATGAACATATAAATGAAGTATGTTGACTTGGTCTGATATTTATGATCAATATTTTTTACCTGAATATGGTTCCCCAGCGACTTTCTCACATCATTGATATTCATGGCTTATGACTTCGTAAGGTCATCAACAATTCGCATAGTATGGACAAACTTGATATGTTTACAGGAAAAATACGCAGTTCTTCTTTCATATTTTTATTATTTAAGACAAAGCGTCGCCTTGTACAACAAAGTCCAATAAATTCATAAGCCATACCAATAGCGTTTACTACTTACAAGTACATATATATCTGACACAAGAAGGGTTCGCACCAATCAGATGGAGAAACGGACAAAGAGTAACCCAATTTCCATGTAGCAATTAAGTATAACCCACCAAAAATACATACAAATGTCAAATGCAGTCGTCTCCTTCCTTCAATACAGTTGGACATATATAATCAAGTTTACAAAAGCTATTACAGATCAAGTCCATTCAAATCTGGATTAGAATTTTGAAGATGACAGTCAACGTGATATTCAAGACTACAACTGGTCCAAGAGAACCTGGATCACATTTAGCCAGTGCAGGAATGACAGGTCTACTGAAGGTAATATTATGCAATACAATATTAAAGTTAGTCCACAATCAAGGAAAGGCTTTTTGCATACGTTCGGAACAGGGAATGAGAATGTAAGTAGCTCCGCAACGTCTACGTGATATTGAAAGTGTCTAGTCTACCTTAAAAATCTGTGCTTAGGACTTAACATGAACTTCGGAACAGTAAGAGTAAGAATTGCTTATGTATGGAGAGTGGGTACAATATATCATATATATTTTACATGTATATAGCTCAGTATCTTCCTTAACTAATTCAGACGGCATTTTTAGGTACAAAATAACATCTGCATGGATTAGTCAAGATTGAAGAAAGTACGGTTGAACGTGTTGCATAGCAAAGTTCAGGAGATCAAGCAATTATTTTTTTTAGCTTTATGAGACGGGGTCCGATGCACCACGATACTTGACCCCTTATTCTGTCCGGCAGCCGTAGTTGTTGTTGACGACGGGGGAGGCTCATCGTCTGGAATGGCTTCTAAGTTGGTTGGGACCGTAAGGGGGTCAGGTTGGGTTGGTCCACCAGAGGTTGGTGGACCTGGCTCCGTCTCATCCTTCCGGTTTTGGGGGGACGAAACTTCAGAGGACGCCTTAGATTGTAGGGACGTGGACTTTCGGAGTTGGCTACTCTCCCTGAATAAGCGTGTCAATTTCCACTTGGACTTATTGCGCCTCCCAACCACGTCATTGTCTCCGTCTGGATTTGTACAATTGAGGTTTTGCACCACGAAGTTTATATCCTGGGGCTCCGAGTCTTCTGTTAAAGTTAACCAAACCATTTAATTCCATTCTCAGTCTCTTTCCTACAATAAAAGTGATTGTAGGGATATATTATTCCCAATCCTCCACATACTTGTAAACTCCTCCACAGGTTTTTCGATCACATCATAGTCAATCCATGTGAGTCCCATGTCAACCTTCTCTGCAAGGTCTTGCCAGTTATTCCGGTTCCTCTGGACGCCTTCAGACAGTGGCTTCAACCATGGAAACGTTTCAGACAATGTCTATAGTCACGATAGAAGAAAAGTAACACTGAGTACATCTTATCGTAGAGTAGGTAATTTATTATTTTTGAATCAATCTACCTTGTAAAGAGGACAACATATCACATCAATAAAGCTTAATTGCATTTTAGGAAGCTCGTCTTTCCTGTCTCGGTCCATCATTGCCTGGAAAACAAAATTAATAATAATCAAATTACAATTAACTCACTTGTTGATTACGACTCTTACCTGTGGTTGCTGATTTAGTTGTTCTTTCTCCAAATCTCCTTGATCAAAGAACTCGTCTGCGACCAGTTTAGCAATTTTATGCTGGATTTCCCAGGGCTTAGCTATTGCGGCGACATCACAAGCTGTCATCATCATGCCACCAAGAACTGTCAAGACATAAAAAACCAGAAACTTAGATCTATTTTTAAATATCCTACAGAGTAATCAAATCTTCTGATTCATTATTACAAAGTTATGAAACCAAGAAACAATAGCCCAAATTGTACCTTCCATCAAAAATAAACACAAGGCTAGATACAGAATGAAAATGAAAGTATGCAGTTTGAAGGAAGACTATGAATTGGCCAATTTATTTCATAACGTGTCTGCCTGCCAACAGGAGAATAGAACATCAAAAGTGCATGTTACATTTCCAGTAACTACGAGAATGGACTGTTGTCCTATGGGCCCCAGGTGCGTACTTTAAACCATTGTTTTGAACGGCTCTAATATTCCAGTAGTAACGGAATGCATCAGAAATCCCATAACACAGGAAGCCGTTAAATATCCCTCCCCTGTTGAACTGATGATCAACCAATACTGTAAGTTTTGATAGTTAAAAGCAACAAAAAAAACATCCAGAACAAATTGTAACCATCTCGGTGGAACTCAAAAGCAAAGGATGACATAATGTCCCACCGACCTTCCAATTTACTTCTGTCGATAAAACTGTGTAGCTCTGGTCAGAAACCGAAGACCCTCATAAAGTCTGGGTTGTTACCCGTATTAATTACATAGAAGAGTATCAAAGGACAGCATTTGATGCCTATTCGGAGAAAATGTGGAGAGTGGTTTACTGATGATGGCATTTCAGGAGAAAACAATCCTTAAAAATAACATATTACGTCGACAAGCTGGTGATGGTGTTAAAACATACGTTCTTTTTTGTCATCTCCCTGCCAGGATATCTCTCCATTCTCTACCAGCTCAATGAAGCGATCCTTTTTTCGGAAATACATGGCCAGGTCTGTTGACAGGATTGATTTCTCCACAATCTTCATTACCTTCCTGTAGTTATCTGCAGATAAGTCCTGGAATGAGAGACAGAGAATTTGTGAAATACAATATGCCCGCTGATGCTAACCTCATCAAGGCCTCATCAATGATGCAACATTAAGAGATTGGCTTCTAGATTTAATTACGGCTTACTTGGAATATGTTGTTGCCTTCAGACGATAGGATCATGACGCATTGGTCAAAATGATGATGCTCCATCGTCGAAGTAGAATACAAAACTGCCAATGGGGATGCAGTCAGCTGTTGAAAGGCATTGTTTGTCCCTCGGTGGTCGAGGTCGTGACACAAGCAGGCCACAACGAGTCCCAGTATCTGTACGGGATCAAAGACAACTTTTGTAGTGAATCGATGCAAAGGGGAAATATTAAAGCTTTACATCCAAATCATCCAGAAACTGGCCCATCCTTCCTTTCGTCAGAACGGTAAACATTGTTTGAGCCACGTTGAAGGCGTGACGCCAGTTGTGGTATTTTACTGGCCGATAGTTCTTCTTGACACTGAGGACCCACCGACACAGCACCTAGAAATGAGAGAGACTCACAGCATGAGGTAAACTTTAGGACAACGAAGCTCATAAAAGTCAAAAGAGATATTCCCATAACAACTCACTGGATAAGGGATGTGAAACTTAGTGACCAAGTTTAGTTCCAGGAACATCCTTATGGTCGCTTTACAAGTGTCACTATCCGTCATGCTGAAGTCGTTAAAGGTGTAACTGAAGTCAAAAACAACAAGTCAAGTAAATGCTTTAGTCGCCTCTGGTTTCCTTTTGATTGAGATTGAGTTTGGAACCAAACGGCTATTAAGTCCTCCCGTTACAAATCCTACCTGTACAAGTTGTAGTATTCCGAGGAAGGGATTTCATCTCTGCGAAGTCTCTCCGTATCGTCTGGTGATGCCGTGGCGTGATATGATAAGCACTCCAGAGCCACGCTCTGCTTAGCCATCAGCTTACCTGAAATCAAATCCCAGATATAAAAGACGTATTTAACAACTACGCCACCAAATCATCCAACAAAACATTTTCATCCCTACTTCCAACTCGAACCATCAACCATCACATAATAGAAAATCGTTACATTTGTCAAAGCAGATCTACAGTGTTTGCGTAATACAGTAAACGTTAACAGCTTTTATATTTGATTCATACAGGATCAACAGAGTATATACATTCTGCCTCCATGATCTAAGTTCCTGGAACTGAAAAAAACATGCCGTAATGACGGAATAAAAAATTACTGAATTACAACCCTAACAACTTCTTCACCAGATCGGGAATCTGGTCGGGTTGACAACATAGAATGAAAGCTAAGTTTCGGAAACTAGGAAGCCTCGACTCCTCAATCTCCGGACCCGACCCAGTTCTTTCCTGTTAAGAAGATATTGTATAGTCTAGTCCTGTACTACATAAGAGAGTCTTCCCGTTAAGTAAAAGGATCTCAGAGGGAAGAAATGAGCCCAAGAGAGTCGAATAACAATATCTGACAGAAGTACTGCTACGTACATGTTTTGCTTTCACGACTGAACCCCTATAGGACCCATACCGACTAGATGTAGTCCTGTATACTCAACAGCTCAACACTGTAGAACGGCCATATAAAAAAAGAAACTTGATTTCTGGGATGGCCTTGGCGAAATCGAGTGAAAAGTCTGAAGATAAAAGGCGAACATAAAAAGATAAGAAGGTCTGAAATAAATGAGAAGGAAATGACTTACATGCGCTTTCATACAACTGCGTATTGTGAATCCCCAGGCCGCAGAATATGGCAAAGGCTTCGAAAGTATTCGCATCACTGTCCGTGAAAGGCTGGTTGTTTGCCTAATAAGTTTTTTTGTAAAGGATTTCAAAGGTTAATTGTCCAACTCAATGCTTAACTATAACAACAGTTGGGCAAAGAAAGTTTAACGTCTATCAAATCCGTCAAAACAAATGTCACCGACTGATTCCAACTTCCAACATGTCAAAGGATTCAAAGTATTCAAAGGAAGCAGCTTTCCCTTCCCCCTCCGTCTAGGCTCTGGATTCTACATCAACGACTTAACCATTCTGTACTTGAAGCCTCTGAGACTTTGACATTTCTGGGGATTTGAGATTATGATCTAAGAGGACAGGCGAGGAAAAAGGGAGAAATGCAAGAGAAAGCAATATCCAAGTATAAAAATATTGATGTATTTTGAAACACGGCTTGAGTTGGAATGAATTGGTACATAGTTGACATATGAAGCAGAGACAATGTCGTCAATTCCCACTACAGAATAGTACAGAAGCATTCCCAGTACAGGATGATGATGGAGATTGGAGACGACTGACTTCCATACAAAAGGAGCTTTATACAAAAAGCTATAAAAACTGAAGATATCGCATTCCAGATTGGAAAACGTATCAAGTAATTCATGACGAAGGGAGGAAATGTATTTTTGGGAAATGTCATCCTTGAATCTTTGTCTTGTAAGAAGAGCCTATACTTGGGCTACCTATTACAGTACATAGATCCTAAACGCCGAGCCTATTCTTGATTAGGCTTCAGCTTGAGAGGGCAATATACGATATAACATGTATACTTATATGAGTCTGACATGGGATGAGAGATCTGTAGGAAACTCTTAAGAAGTTGATAGGCTCCTTATTTGTCTCAAGTTGGAATGTTGAAAAGTTGGAAGAGATAAATCGCAGTAAGTCTACAATCTAAAGTATTATGTACAGGAGATACAGGGACATAAAGACGGTTTCCATGAGTAAATAAGGCCTAATGCCCATCTTTCTAAGCTACAACCGACAGTCTTGTTGAGCCTTGTATTATTTATAGCATTTCTAGTTCCAGCTCCCTAGGATTTAATTAAGGGTTCTAGGCGGAGGACGGCTTCCTTACTTTGTTAATGAGCTGCGCCACCCCGATGACCTGACGTTGTCCATTATAAATCGGCATACAGAGGATGCTCTTCGGAAGGGAGTTGTAGAACGTACTTTCCGCAACCGGCAACAACTCCTTGGAATGGTCGACGGAGTCCCTGTACCAAGTGATTGCATCTCCTATATTTAGTATCTGTGCAAACAGTGAAGACGATTAATTAGTTTCTTCTTTAAGTACAGGAGGGATATGTCTTTGTTTGTCCCCCGTTCATTAGGCCCTCACAAGAACATACGTACCTCACTATTTGTCGCCACATACTTAGCAATCTGGGTCAGGGGTGAGTTTTGCATTTCGGCTGCAGACGGCCGTCTTATTTCTTCATCTTGGTCGTCGGATGTGAGCTCGAAGACCAGCTCAAAATGGAGACCCTGGAAGTGAGGTACAGAATTAGAGTGTCATGAGTGTCAGGATTAAAGGTTACATCCGAAATGGCCATCCCGACCTATTGAACTATAACCTCACGATGACGCATGAAGTGTTGTAATATTTACCTATGTCATATAGTATACACTCTACACTCTGTGTTGTGTGTCTAAAATGTTTTGCAAATATTTGGATACCTTTCGATTCTAAAAAAGGAAACTTCCTAACCTTTTCCACTTCTTGCAAAATGTCTTAAACATTGACATTTGAACCTTGTGTTACATCGTGGTACAAACCCCAACTGACATAAGCATTTTGTAACCATCTCTGTCCTTCCAAAGCAATTGAATTGCACGTAAATGTACAATTAATTTTTTAATGAGTTGTGTTTGATTTAACTTTTGAAAACAGCAAAATCAGGGGATTTCAACTCTGAAATGCAAACGGCGGCTATTTTGGTGAAATTATTTCCGTATCCGTCGAACAAGACAATTCTGCGGTTTGTTTCTAATTTGTATAGCCAAATTACCTGTACATTTAGGGCTAGTTAAGTCTTTCGTTGATGTGGTAAGTGAACGGTGGGGTGAAAGGTTTTAATTTCCAACCTTCATCGGAGTCGAGACTTATTAGACGTTTTGAATTCTGACTCTTTTAGATCGTCTTTGATTGGGGATTTAGTCATATATATAAATAGTAATTTCCGCCACCAGTGGCAGTTTTTGAAAATATGAGAGATAACCAAACGAATGGAGGTAAGAGGGCTATTTAAATTACTTGGCTTTTTTCCAACACTATTCGTCAACTTCGACCAGTGCAGTGAAGTTGTCGTTCAAGTTTGTAGAATTCAATTAATCCCAACGGCAATAATGTCATTAAAAGCTACACACTTATAGCCAAATGAAAGCTTGTTATGAAATAGGTAGAGTCTCACCTTTTCCTTGAGGACGTCCCTCATTGTCACAGTCTTGCTCTGAAAAAAAACAGGAATTAGTTGCTAATCTCATTCAGTCATGTACTCGTACACTTCCAATAACAATTCCTCGTCTTGTTGAATGTTCAGCTAACTTTCCACTTTGATTTTGTAATGGACTTCCGAGTCAAAGGTAAAAGATCAGACGGAGGCTGATCACAAAAGCAACCCCCACCTACCAGCACTTCAGAGTCCAGAGTCTAGACATCTACAGACAATGAGTTTGCCTTTATCGAGTACTCAACAATTCAGACACACATCCACGTGTTGTCAAACATTCCAGCCAGTGACATAAGGAACATGGAACTACTTGAAAGATGTTTATATTCATATCTGAACTATTCTGCATTCTGACCCATCGGACTTGTTGTAGTCCATCTCAGTATCAAAGTCCCAATCTCCCCAAGAGACTGAAAACCAGGCACTACATAGGGACTTAATATTAACCGAATGAAACGGTGGAATTTGGACCAGATTTTGACGTTTTTCCCTCTTTATTGAAATCCTAAGTCTTTCAATCGGAAACTATTGCATCTTGGATTGCTGCTACTAAATATTGGCCTGGAGGACATAAATATTCCAAAAAGAAGAGTCGATAATATACATTCCTCATTCCACGTTTCGCATTACAATGGAATGGTTTTTATTGTGTTTTGGCTCCAAGTTGGCTTGTTGGATGGATCCTTCGAAATCCCTCCGGTCATGTTAGCCTTCTAGTTAAACGTCCATAACCTTCAATCTAACATCGAATTCCTCATCTCCAAGCATTCCTCTACATGCGTACATGGGATGACGAATACGATTTATACTTGTAGAACTACTTAAGCTCATTTCATAAAAATGTGAGATCAGAGACCCCAAAGCTTGTGTACGACAATGTTTGGCGATTTAATATTGAAATTCCTACCCGACCTTCTTCAAAGCTCCTTTCAAAGTTTGTCAAGAAATATGTAGCGTCGGAGGGAGATTAGAGTCAGCCTATGGTTTTTGTTATTATGACTGAGGGACAATGCCCTTGCATAGCTGAATACTATTGTACATCAAAATCACATTAGAAGGTAGCCAGGATTGGTGAAAGCGGTATTAATATTACGGGGGAGTAGGAACATGAATCCGTAAGTGGAATGCAATTCGAGATGCAAGATCCGTTAGTTAGGACCAATAGGCTCATTTATTGGCCATCACGGACAAAGGCAATCTCACATTCTCACGTCATATTGTAATAGGAAGTAGAGTTGACTGCGGAAATCTATTATCCTTGGAGATATTCGTGGTCATCCCCGACTGAATTTTCCTACCAGTGTTTAACAAACATCCTGGATCAATTGTTGGGAATATAAAAGTCGAAATCTAATTCCTTATAAGAACGGATTCATCGAATGTCCTCATTTCCTTTGTAAATAGTAATATTAATAGACGTCGATTTGCAACCGAAACCCTCCTACTTTTCATTAATGTCCGGTGGTCATGAATAGCTCCATAACAGATAGTCTTCCTTCCATTCCATAGGCAGTTGGGGCAACTCAGATATACAAATTACATTTACACCAGAACGAATTGGGCCTGACTCGACTGCCGTGTCCCTCGTTAGGACATCAGAATAGTTCAGCTTATTTTACTGGATTAATATACTTAACTAGATATTATTCGAAAAATAGGAATAAAAGTAATGATGTTTAATAATTGCAACAAAATATTGGAAATTAAATCTTTCAAATCCTAAAACACTTCTTCCAATTCCAACAGCCCTCAACAATAAAGTAACGGATTGTTAAACAAATCCGACACCAACAGTTCTAATAAAATCTCCAGAAACCAATCAGACCCCAACATCCCCCAACCTATAACCTGCCCTTCTGACCCACCACAGCTCTTCAAATGTCAACCAACTCTGCTTAAATTCTAAATTATAGCCATCACCCGCATCTACCACGGTACAAAAACATTCGCCCAAGAGAGTCCCATCCGACCTAACAGTTCTCTGCCCTTGTAGTTCGAACTGAACAGTTTTCTGCCCTTGTAGCTCGATTAGATTCAAGACGACAGGAGGTAAGAACTCTTGATGTCGCCAAGTTCCAAAAGAGCAGGAAGTCATCCCAGAGGGTTCGGGCATCCACAGCAGCCAAGAGGAACAAGGAAGAGAGAGACGAATCCGGCGATCATGTTTCCATCCCGGAGTATCGAAAATCTATTCCACACACTAAGGCTAAGTTATAAAGACATGCAGGAGGAAGTTGGAGGAAGTTGGAGTAAGTTGAAGTAAGTTGAAGTAAGTATGGGTAGGATCTCCATCCAGATGTACGGACGCTGTGTACTACTCTGTAGGCTGCAGAGGCTCCAAGCCCCCAGAAACTAATAGTAATACAAAAGGACATGGAAAGTAAAGGAAGAGAAAGAGGAAATCGATAAATGTTCTAATGTTCTAGAAAGGGGGGAAGCACCCACAGCTTCCTCATCTGCCTGGACCTTCTTCAAAAATCCCGACCAGACCCTACCAAACCAACCTAGCCAGCTACTACAGCTACAACCGCTTTCCAGAGCCCAGAAATGTCCTCAAAGCCATTGAATCCTACCCGTCAAACCCATACAGAAGAAATTATCAATGCATCATCTCCCTACCCTTCTAGTGTCGTCAGTTTGCATCTCACCGATCCAAAAATATTTAAGTAGGTAGGTACAGGCCGACTCTTAAGACTTCAGCATGTCCAGTACTTTCAAAGAAAGTCAGCAGAGTTTGGATGAACATGGGGAGAAAGTGAAAAAAAATGAATCCACCGAGAGAACAGCTGCATATAATCTTGGCATTGGGACCACCACCACCACCACCACGACTCCGACCACCACCTCCAGATCTGGTACATAGTATTTGTGCAGCAGAAGCTGGAACTCTTTCCATACGGATTAGTTCCGGAAAAATGAGATTCCTTTCAGAAGAAATCCCTTGAAAAATCCTTAGGTTTCTTCATCTTCCAGGAAGAAAGAGGCGGAGAGGAAGAAGAAGACTTTCCCTTCGTCTTCCTATCAGATTTACCTTAAGGGTTTCTTGAATAGAGGCAGTTCTGCCGAACAAAGGCCCAACCTAGTGAAGAAAGCATTGCATCAGATTCAGAAAGGACTACACAAGGACTACCCCACCCATCTATCATTTTCTCCAAGTTGTCGGCCGTGTGCAAAAGGAATGCACCTTATCCCTCTCTGTCACGACACGATGAAGGGAATACCTTTAGAGGAAAGTTTGCTACTTTGGATGGTTGCATCATATCTTGAGAGAGCATGTAATATATACGATCGTCAAGCATCAAGCATTGAACTATGAACCAAGCTGCTTATGGCTAACGGTGGTAGAACGTCTCGAAGAAGGTTGGCCGGAGAATGTGGAAATTCGTTGGTGAGGGTGGGGATGTTGGAGAAAGTCCTCGTACAAATATTCCCATCATGCCATGTGGTAAATGGGAGAAAAATGCCACACCTCCTTCACACAATCTACACTCCAAAAGATGAAGTGTCCAAACTGTTTTCGAAACTGGGCTTTCTTTTGAACTTACTCAGGAAGTCTGAAAACTTCTTAGTTCCAATTTAATGACGACGGACAGAGTATACTTTAAGAATACCAGGGATCAACTATGAACTATATGAATAAAGGTCTTCATGAACATACATGTGCGCACTAATATATTATTACTTTCCTCAAGAAGCTCGTAAAACATTAGACATACGAGGAGGGATGAGAAAAGTAGAGGAGAAAAAGGCCGGAGGATCTCAGCGAGTTTCCATTTCTCGTTAAAAATGCATATGTAATTTAGTCCTCCAGAGAAATATGAACTCAAAGACGGGAAGGCCAAAGAAATACTCCTCCAGAAGATAAATACTTCCTCTCAAGGAACATAAAATCATCCTCCCATCCTTTTAACATCCAGCCTCAACTTAATAACATATCCAGTCTGTTTTCCTTACAGAAACCATCAACTTGAATCTAGATCACCTTGGGTCATCCATAAATCACCTGGCTATGGCCATCCAGTATTTAGCATCGGCAATGAACCTACGAAAAACACGAACGGTAGGCCCAGGAAGAACCAATTCAGTAAAATCTCAATTAAACGCTTGGGTCATCAGCTCGTAAAATTAACCAGTACTTGGCCAGGGTTCCCGTACTAATTATGCTGCATAACCCAAGCATTTCCCAATGATATTACAGCCATCCAATTCACTGTATCCCAACGTAAATATGTCTGTTTTACTAACAGTTTTCCCTTTATAAAATGACAGTTTAATTTGA
>JAQFZA010000550.1:0-17289 GCA_034695115.1 Desoria olivacea | reverse complement strand
CAGGTTCGTTGGGTCTCCGTCTCAGCTTCCGGGTTGACATCGGCTTGACTTCCGTATGATCAGATGTCAACTCCATGGAGAATCTCTCCATCTCGATTTGTTTTTTTTTCTCTTCCAATTCGGTGATCAGGGTCTCCCGAAGCTCGATCTTCTTGTCCTCGAACTCCCGCCCTATTAGTAACCTCTCGTTGGCATAGTCCCTCTCAATGCACTCCAACTCGTAGTCCTTCCAGGCTGAGTTTAGCTGCTTCCTGAATCAAGAACCGTTACGCCAGGGCGAAATTAGACGCAAGTAGACGACCAACTGCCAACACGGTCCACTGTTACTTAGCGGACAGTACGGTTCCCACTATCCACAATTCGGTACCACATTACTTAGAGGGGTACACAAAATGTACGTACTAACATTTTCATTAGTAGTAGTACAGAAATGTGGGTGTCTAACTTAAGTGTTGGAACCGATCTGTCCGAAAAGATGACACATTTCTGAACTCCTATAATTAACAACCTACCGTTCTTCGTAGTCATTTTCGATTTTGCTCAACTGCCTATTGTACTCGATATGGTTCCCAGCTTCCAGTTCCTCCAGGTTGGCTTTCAGCAGGCCCAGCTTGTCGTAGTACACCCTGAAATAAATCAAACAATATCATTCTATTAAAGTTTACGTTACGTATCAATATTTATAAAGGGATTGAAGGAACTCCACATTAAGTCTGAGGATTGGCCGTACGTCACTGGTGGAAACAACTTTTTTCTTCCCAGTAACCAAAAAAAAATCCCGATTTTGAAATAAATTGAAGTCCTCCTTCATTCTTACTGTTCTTTGATCTCCTGGTGCTCATCATGTCGAAAATCCCCATCTTCGGAGGCATCCTCTGTGTCTTCGTCAGAATCTAACTCTCTCAGAAATCGGTTCTCCGGGGCAGAAGCGAGGCGGAGTTGCCGCTCCCGTTTGTCATGAAGTTCTGCCAGCTCGTCGTCATAGTCCATAGAATCGCTTAGGGTCCTTCCCCTCGGACTCATCATCCTGTCCTGACCCACAGTTACTTGTTCTCTATTCAGAGTGTCAGTACGTGTGATGAGTTAACTGCAAGTTTCATAAGAATACAAAATGCATTAGCCACCAAAGTCAGCTGGCTTTATCTACTTTATACTTTGCAACTTATAATTCATTACCTACTTTGAAAGTGGGATGTGTAGTAGTTGAGATTGATAACAGTTACTGACTCAGATTTAGTGACAAGTCCCGGAGTTGTATTGTGTGATGGATGATTTTATATTTAAAGGAATGCATTGAATTGAAAACATAGTTTATGGAATCAAGTTGACTTCCAGTTTTAATAAAATTTATTTGAAACTAATTGTAATTTTGAAAAGCGAGTAACTTACTGTCAGTTCCAGTTTCCTCTTACTTCATAGAAGGAAAAGCTAAGAATGAGTCTGAAGAAGGAGCATAAAACGAGGGTGGAACAGAGCTATAGATTATTATTTGTACCGACTTTACTATAACGACCCTACAGATAGACAGCAGAATTACAGACGGTTACACGAAGACAAACTTCCCCGATTCTCTAGGATATGGTATATCTGTAAGGGCTAAACAGAAGTAGGATTTGGCCAATTTTGGCCCCTCTTCTGTCACTTTTCCCCTTCTGACTTCACCACGAACTCAGAGCTGGCTCTCTCGTCTCTACATTTACTTGACGTAAGAACGTCCCTTCCTGTCCTGATGGCTCTTTTCCTTCAGTTCTGCCTGCTCCTGGCTGGTGTCCTTCATTTCTTACGTTAAGTTTTCCATCCGGAAATTGTTTGTAAACCAATATATATTGACAAGCGGTATACAGCCCGAGCGACACTCGGCTGAGTTAGAACTAAGAGACGCTGCTAGGGTCTAAACCAAAGGAACCAAGGTTCTCCCAGGGCAGACCTATTGGGGGCTAGGTTGTTGTGTGGGGCCACCCACGCAAACGGTTTCTCTGTACCATCGGTATTGTTTGGCACTGTAAGCTCATTTGACCTCTGACAAACCCATTGGGGCGAGTTAGTTGGGTGGTGCAAAAGGGGCAAATAACCAATGCAAATTGTTTCCCTTCAGCACCCTAGGTATTATTCGAAACTAAAATCTAATTTTGCCCCAGACACACCCCCAGTGATTGTCTCATCCAGCCCCCACTCCTCAAATACGATTCTCACTTTCCCTTTTATTCTGTACTATTTCAATTAATCCAGACCTCTTTTCCAGCTTTAACGGTTGGGGCCTTGTACAATGTTTCCTATTTATCAGCTCTTATCCATACGAAACTGAAACCATTTTAGTTACCGTCCTCAACGAATTAGAACATTAATTTTGAACTTGTTTTTGCTCTAAATGAAACCAAAATGTGTTTTTATTACATGTATCAATTACAGGAAATAAACTCCAATCAAATATGTATAATGAATGTTTCATTATTTCAAAGAAAGGATTTCTTTGAACATCTTTCCAATATTTAATTCATTCGAAAATAGTTTTCAGCATCCAGTCATCCAATCGCATACGGGAATAAAAATAAAACTAAATTCTTTAGATAATAACTGGAATTTTGTGAATTAATGAATTGTTCAGACCTCCATTTCAATGTTAACAGAAAACATTTGAAAACAAACAATAAACAACGTCCTGTACAGGGTAGTCTTTGCAAGTCAAACAATTTGTAAGTTTTGGGCCGTTTCCACCAACTACGTATCTCCGGGACGGTTAGAATGTGAGTTAAAGATACATCCCGAAGGAAATATCTAAATTCCGAAAACAAATCCTAATCAATGGAATCCCTCTACAATTATATGGGGATGATCAGTGTCAAAGGGCACTGACTGACTTGGGGCAATAAGAGATGACAGTAGCTTAAACGTTATTTTAACTCTTATATGCCAGTCTGCTCAATTTAATGGTGACGGTTAACCCTTTGCCAATTCCAGTACAATAGCTTCCCTTGCCCCCAGAATGACCAGCCTTTCTGTCCAGTGTCCAGTGATTCCCCATTTTACCCTCTGTCCCTTTAAATCACAGTAACCTCTCTAATCTAAACATTTTTCTAACACCACGCACCCTCGGTTTGTAGACTTCATCATATCCTTTGCCTATCATATTATCGTCCTTTACAGGTTTCAAGTTTATCACTCTTTCGTCGTCAGCGTTAAAAATATGTTTTTTGGGTCAAATGTTTAAATAAATAAATGCATTTAAAAAATACTTGTTTTACATCCTGTGTATTTGCTTTAATACTGTCATATTTCTAACACGTTGAGCGTTTTAGTGAAATTGGATGTGACTGATCAAAACATCGTACATCGTTGACTGAAAGGACGGAGTATGAATGGCACGTCTGTTTGTTAGTACAAATTTGAATACTTTTGAATACTTTTGAATACTTTTGAATCATTGAACTGTTGATTTGTAAAACAGCTTAAGGTATACTATAATACATATTGTAGAAAACGTAGAAGATAGATGGTTGAAGTGGTTAAAGAGTGGTAATAATGGGATAATATTGATAATTTTCTGACGACTTCTGATTGCACAAGCCTGTTTGCCGTCCCCTCTCTTCAAATGTCAAAAATAATAAAATCAACAATAACATTTTGAAAAGTTTACGGCCACTGCGTCCGTTGAAAGGCCTGCCACGCTAATCCATTCCTCATGCTATGCATAATCCAATTTTGATAGTTCGTAATTCACACACTTTTTTAGCCAATCTCTAATTGCGTCACACAGAAAGACATGAACATGCATAAAACGAAATACTTGAAGACCTCAAGTTTCGAAAACTCTTATGCCTGACCTCCAAATAATATTTTCTAGTTTACAAGTACCAAACACCACCATTTACAATCCTCTTACTCTTTCAATCCGCTCATCCATAAACTACCAACTTTATGTAGTCAGAAATCTAGAAAATTCATCGGGCAAATGGATTGTCATTTTCGTCTTAGGCACTCTGTCCAATGTTTATAAAAGGGAAGACTCGTAAACTCCACTAATTCAACTGGTGCTGAATGAAGGTTTTAAAGTTGAGCTTTGCAGATTTCAATTAGTTTCATGTCCAAGACTGTTTGTAAATAAACAGGATTGTTTACGTGAAATTTCAAGGGTAAAATTAAAGATGGAAAATAAGTAAAATTTCATGAAGAATGTTGAAAGGGAAAAATTCAAATTTCATAAAATCTTGTTCTTTATGTATTTTTCACGTTTGTCAATTTTTTTATTTTTTCGTGAAAAATATCTGTTTCTTTTTTTAGAGCTAACAACTCTGCTGATAGTTTGGCGTCCAGGTGAAAAGAGCACATACCGAACAAATTGATAATGTCCAGATTATGTACTTAAGAAGTGTTCAGCCGATGGGTTTACATAATCTAACCACATTTATACTTTAGGACTCCGTGATATTTTATTTGATATTTTATTATTAGACTACGAGAGAGATATCGTGCCATCAAAGAGAGACTCGTATTTATTGATACACAGCCTCTGTCAATATTCTGAGTTCAAACTTCGTCAACGAAATATAGTTAAGTCTTCAATATTGGTTCTTGATTCAATACGTCACTACTGTTTAATTACTTCAATCTACTTCTCCCATCACAGAGTACACTTTGTCAGTCAAATGACTTGGGAGCTTAAATTGTATAAACTACAAATCCTCAAATCATGTTACGTCTTCAGTTCTGTAGAAATTGAGAATTCTGACGATTTAACTATTGACTGCTACAATTCCTAGAGATTTACAACCCTATAGAAGGATTATACGGACTTCAAGGGATTACAAATAGGAAGACACTGAGGGACAATTGACGATATGCTCAATATATTTAGTCAGCATGTCTTAATCAATCAATCTAGTCTGAGTGGAGGTGCTAATTGAGATGAGAGCTAATCTATTCCTCTTTAAGACTTGATCAACTCCTCCACCGAAGAAATCTCACCCTCCCCTCTCATAAGTATTTCCTCCTGTCCATTTCAGAAGTACTAAATAAGTCTGCCTGTTCGGTCTCTATGTAACTTACCTATAAATTATGGACTAATGGAGACCAGTAATGTCATGTAGTATGGACACAGCGCCCAAAGTCCAACTTACTTCATCTGCATAATTATTAAAGGAAAGTTTAGAAATTGGATTAGATGGAGGGACACAATGGATTCCTTTGAATTTATAGATTACGTCCTTCGTGACCGAAATGAGCTATTATCTTCTAATTAGCCGTTTTAACGTTCCAACATACATTAAACATCTCTACTTACCAGTCTACCATTTACGCATCTCAACATACTTTTATACCTTACCATTTCCACAGTTCGGGAGTTAAGGATTTATACATTTGTCTACACTATCTCTTTCTTTTACATTTAAATTGCAAATCCCCTTCATTCTTACATAATCCATCATCAATATTCCATACTCCCTTGCCTCTTGCATTTTTAAAAGCCCGATGTGGCCGTCCCAAGTCCCATACAATCCATAGCCACAATTAGTTTTTGAGAGGGTGAGGTCGTAATTCTGTACTCGGGACACCTAAAACTAAATAACTTAAATATTTAAATCTTTTAAAATAATTTAAACAGTTTAAACGGCCTCTTCCTTAAAGACTGGTGAGTCAGCTTGACTATTACTTCGTCGTAACTTCTGGCAATTGATGTAATTGAAGTAATTTTAGAAATCTGTTATAATGTTTAATGGTATTGTCTTATTGTTCATACCGAAGCAAGGAATTTATAGGGAGTACATTCAAATTTCAAATGGCCTATGATACATGCATTATAAAAATGGGTTTATATTGGCAGGTTAGCAGATTTGGGAATTGGCAGATTATGGCATGTGTTTTTGAGGAAAGGTAGTGTAAGTATGAGTCAATAGGGAATTCGTATTTAATTAGGGCATCATCATTATCATTAGCATTTGGCTGGTTTGGCTGATGACATGAGGACACGAGGACTTCAGAGCATCTCCCTCCGTATAGCATAATTAGTTAGAATAATAATAAGCGTATTCCCAGTCCTCTTCCATTATCCTCACTATTATGGAAATTATAATCCTCGTAATTAATTAAACAGAAGCTTACATCACATTGGTTAATGACAGGGGAATGACGAGTCAGAAAAGTAGCCGAAGGATTTAAATATTTAAATTATTCCTTCTCCGAATCTCAATAGTTCATATGCGTAATTAACTATCCCTGCCCTTTTCCTTCGTCGCCGCTTTCGTAAATTAGCCGAGTCTGACATTGACAACATGTACAACTTATCTCCGACGGACGTTCAGTATTAGATCAAGTATTTAGGCTAATTATCTCCTGTCCATCTATATTTCTTACGTATCTTTTTTGTCTATGTTGTGTGACACGGTACGTGATGGTGGAATTTTATGTTACATAAATTAAATATGAGATTACGCAAGAAGTAGGATAGAGGACTAAGTAAATTACCCGATAGCTCTTAGTAACGAACTGTTCGTAATAAGATTAGTAAACGATACGAGATTGAAAGTTGGAGGACGTAGTTTTGTGTTTACGGATTGAGTCGGGAATGTGTAGAGGTGGCTAAGGATAGATTGATAGTAAACGCTAGAACGCTAGACTCGTAAAAGTTGAAAGCCCAATCCTATTGTCAACCCGGTCAAATGAAAACTCTACATATATGCTTATGATTCCCATGAAGAGTTGGCTGTTGATCAAATTAATAAGATCATTCCCCGTCGACTTAGTTACCACGGTACAGTAAGGATTTATTGCAACTGTTTAGGGCATTTACAGGATTAATTAGGGCATAGTATAGCAAAATAGGCAGTAATTGCAAAGTTTTAAGGCTGGTTATAAAAGATAAGACGAAATTCAAGAATACAAAATCGTAGTAAAAAAAAAGGCGAAAAGCTGGTCAAAATTACAAAAATCGTAAAAAATCGAAGAAACACTAAAAACTCGAAGAAAACTCGAAGAATCGTAGCACAGTAAGGTGACGTTGTCACATATCATATTATATTCAATCACCTTAGCAAACAAACAAAATTAATTAATCAACACCGCATCCCTGACTCAAGCATGTTAATATCATTTTAAAATATTCCAAAGGCTCAATTTTAACAAAAAAATGCAAATAAAATATATTACCTAAATATAACGTACGAATGTTATTGTTCATATTTATTTCTTATTTCGAATCATAATATTTTGCTTAGCTCCTGCCTTTAGGAACCTATTGACCCCTTCAGCCAACAACCTAGAATTTAATGTCTGTTAACATCTTGAATGATTATGATTATCCTATTCCTGACTACTGAAACAAGGGAAGTATATAAGATAAGCAAATAGTTTACGTTGAGCTGACAAAATTAAGCTAATTTCAGAAAATATTAAGCTTACTTAACCAACATATCCTCAAGTTGTTAGATGGGCCTCTATGGTTGATGTACGCTTCTTTCAGGAATTTCGTTAAATATGTCTTCAATTTTTGATAATAGATTAAATTTACCTTCATCGTTAGAGAGAATTGAAAGATTGTATGCAATAATTCACTGTGATCGTAGTTAAACTGCATTGTATTAGATTGCAGTGTTACATAATCAGTTGAGGGGACTGTGCGAAATCAAATCACTTAAAGCCCTCAATATTTTGACATACAAGTATTTTCCCAGGCTGGGAATCCTCTCTGGAGATTACGACATGCATTCTATATTCTACTAGGGATTCTTACTGATCAAAGACTTGAGCTGCGACTTAAGCAGACCAATGACCAAAGATGATTACAAAACATCTACTTGTTTAGAGGATTAGGATAATATTTTGAGAGGCCTGATTGTGAGATGACACTCGTCTCTTTGTAAATGTTTTGTAGGTGACACACACTCCATATTGTCCAAATGCATAGCCCTTGAGAAAACATTGCCAATTCATAGGGAAATGTAAACACGAGGGTTCTTCTCATCTGAAGTCAGCACTTGACTCAATCTTTCTTCTCTATTTGGATGTTTGTGTATATTTGGATATTTGGACATTTCAGTCAGTGGGGATTTCTGACACACAAGATAACTCATAAGCTAACTACTATCAGTTTCTCATAGTAATTTGCCATTTGAAACTCATTTTTATTCATTTTTAAACTTTATTCAATCTTTTCATTCAGAAAAAGATTGGATAAAGTCTAAGTCTTAAATAAAATTACGTTCATACCTAACCTGCCTGGCTACGTGTATAGGATATTAGCAGACGTTAGGCTTATAATATGTTGTGAAAAACGATGGGTCCTCGTTGATGATGGAAATCCTTAGTTCATCTCTTGTTTTCTTATCATCATTGAATAGCCAAATTCTCATTCAAGGTATACTTAACAGTCACACACAAATCAAACAAATTTTTAACACTACCCACAATAGACAAAAAATAACCAAGGTGTTTGAACCCTTAGTTACCCTATTATTTTTAGGCGAGGAGTCAAGTCCGTAAGTCTACGAAGTCTCATGGAATTTGCTTGTATTTAAAGCGTAAACTGACCTCACCTCCCACAGTCGAAAAGAATGATGCGGTAACTAATTAACAGTTCAATCATTTTCAAAATTACAAAAATATTCTAAAGTAAAATGTCAAAAGCTTAGAGTTGTGTTTGAAATATAAATTGAAAGATTTGAAACTCGTAGAACCTAAATCAAATTCTGACATTTAAGACTTACAAGGATAGATGAATTCAGTTTTAATAATTGTTGCTAAATCTGCCGTTACAGATTTGTGTATCCCATTGAATATGCATGATATAACAAGAATAACATAAATGACATGAACATGATACACAGAACCCAATTATTGGCTCCACTGCCTCCTCATTTCTTCTGTCCATCAGGTAATCCTTTTCTTGCCCTCGATTTCATATCCTCTAAAGTAATAGGAAATAATTATAGCTGGGTTTAGGGATCAATTTCATTGGATTTTTTGATAGGTAATTAATTTGTAAACTTATTTAAAACTATATATATTAGATATTCTGGCATCTGTAAGGGAATCAATCTGATTTAATTATTGACAATTTGCATAGGAATACTGTAAGATGAACTATATTATGGGTTCCTATTGTCAACAAGCTCTCATCGTTGTTCACGGCATGATATGCATGATATACAAATATCTGCATGATAATTATTTTCTTCAAGGAAATTTAGTTTGCTTCATATTTAGTCGATTTTCCCAGTCCCAGTGACCCAAAGTTTGTCTGCAGATTAAATGGACGTGGGCCCAGGTCTCTAAGGAAATGATTTACCCTCCTTTTCAAAAGCTTTAGATACCAAAATCATCATTTTAAATATCCAATACATTAAATCATTGCTGGATGGGCGTCATTGTTACAATTCTCTTCATTCAATCATGGAAAACCTAAAAATTAGCTCTACTTCTATATAAAGTATTTGCAAAAGTCCCGAAGTGGCTAGTTATACCTTCGATATACCTTGACCTTAGGTTTAATGTTTAGGTCATACCGTATGTTTTTAAAGAAATTTTCTGTACTTTGCTGTGGTTAGCAGTTCGTACTGCTAAGATTCTAATACAAGAGTTCAAGTAATAGGCGAATCCATTGTAGACTGCAGTGAACTTTACTGGACTGGTCTATAGGCAGAACTGAACGACTTTTAATCTCCAATCCAATCGGAGCTAGATGTAAATTGTATTCTGTATCTCATGTATATTAAATTTTCAACTGATTTGAAAAACACCTTAGTATCATGGTTTGCAAATACGGTTAGCTCAAATTTTTCGTAACTTAACATTTTTTCAGCTTAATCATTTACAAAAGTGACTTTTTTGCGAAACTATTGTTTACAAAACTGACCGTGCACTGTATAAATCAGTCAAATAACTTTTAGAACGCGTGCCCAAAAACGATTTTGAATTGATTATCTGTATATTGCGTAAAATACTAAACAACATGCATGGCGTGGAATGATCCCCGCTACTACCTACGGCTGACGGTAAAAGTCAGTGAGGTTTTTTGAAATGAAGGAATTCTTGTATGGCGTGGGGTTTGACGTGACCCATTAAATTAATTTGTTTTCTAAAGGGTTCGATAAACGACGAAAATATTTTGTCCGAATACCTTAACAAAGCCAAAATATTAAACAACATAAATACAGAATTCTCAAAACCTCCTACAGATTTTATAAGTACCGATCCACTTTATCTTTATGGAATAAACTTATAAAGTATCAAAGAATTTCAATTCAGAATTCTTGCCTGCGATCGACGTTTCTAGGTTAAAATGAGATTGGACTCACAAAATTGTATTTCATATCATTTAATTTGTGCAGTACTTAATTCATCATTCAAAGCTAGTCAGCGTGAGTCTTGACAGCTTCAAATCTTTTAGACGAGACTGACACAATCAAGGTCATCTACCCCTGTCCTTAAAATGGATGCGGTGCAATTGCCCAATACATGGCATCCACGAATAGCAGTTCGGGTCCACAGAAAGGTATAAATTGTCCCAGCCCTTTTAATAGCTTTAATAGACTCAATACTTTTAATACTTTAATGAGACAATTAATTCTAACGACTCTCAACCTCTCGCGTAACATCTCTCTACCTAAATATTTAATCCTTCTAATTAATTACCCCTTCTCTCTCTCCAGTCATTAAAACATTATTACGGCCGTATTAATTAGGGAAATGGATCTGTTTTATGACTCTGACTCTTTTTATAGTTGAACTCCCTTTTTATGCCATCAGCTCATCAAATCATCAGATGAAGAGAGGTAGTTTTACATTTCCGTTCAAACATTAAAACTTCAAACTGCAGCTTCAAACTGTATTATAGGTTGTAAGAAATGTTTTTTGAGAGGCGTATCGGAAGAGATTTATGGAAATTGGATTTCCCAGATCAGATTTGATGAGAGGAGCAGATGCCCAGTGGATTTTATTACATGACCAGAAAACGCATTAGGGTTTTAAGGATACACTGGTATGTGAGGACATGATAGGCCATGCCACCCATAGTCCTCGAGCAGTCCATTACCCCATAGTCTCCATAATGGTCATAGGGACGTCAGAAAAAAACAGGAAGAAATAGCGGAGATTGGTGTGAAGTATTAATAGTTAAATATTTTAGTAGTTTATAAGTTTAATTGTCCGGCTTTCGGTCAGAGATCGTAAAAAGAAAAGAATTATTAAATTCCTGTTCCTAATGAATTGCAGAGTTGGATTGCAGTTTGGCAGTGGTGAATGTTTATTCTTCGTCGTCTTGGTTGGATGACTTTGATAGGGAGATTATTGCCGGTGTGGAGGATTTTATATTTTGTACAAGATGGTATGGTGTAATAAGAGAGTGACTAGGTAATCCTGACTCCATATATCTCTACACACTCTTTATATAGTGTCTATATAGTGAGTCAGAGGGACTCGAAGCTAAGCGTGTCGTCTCACATTGTCTCCTATGGCTGAGTGTATCCGACTGCATCTCACCTGAACGTCTTGGCCGAGAGGGATAGGAGTACAAGGAACTGGTTAAAGAACTCAAGAACTACCTGTGCAAGTTAGTTAGGGCTCAAGTCCACGTAACCAGTTGCAACTTTGAGCTTGGACACAATAATATTAATAAATAGCCCCCACCAACCACCCTACTGACTCTTTAGTGAGCTGAACCCCTTTGGCCACTTCTTCGCTCATTCGAGGGCAAACATTCACTTTCATCCTTTGTAAAGAAATCATGTCTGAAAATTCTGAAAGAGATTTTTCGGCAGAAACCAGACGAGCGTATATAGTTAAGCCTACTCCAACACAATACAAGCTGCCAAGGTATAGAGTATTCGTATGTAGGGTGAGATAGCTAAGTTTGTGTTCAGAAAGAACTTAGCCCTTAAGGTTCAAAGCTAGATTCTGAAGTCCTTTTTACCCAAACGCTTCAAAGCTTTAAACGATTTTTAATGATTATTTTCTCAATCAAATTACACCGACTTTGGACTTTCGGAGGTATGAATTTGAGAATCTTTTCTCAAGTTAGTGGGGATCATCGGACAAATTCAGATTTTAATGAAGCGTAGAAATATTTTTAGAAAATCAACAAATCCAATTTACCTATTAAAAGTATTTCAAATATTTTCACATTTCGGGATGGTAGTAAACCAGATTAAGGAAATTTCAGAAACCAACAAACTTTAGTTTTTTAAAGCAATAATCCGTTAAAAGTTGTCAAAACCTTGCTATTTAAAGTTTATGTATAAAACCCCAAGAAAACATTCGCAAAATCCTAAAGAGGTATTTTTCTCAAAACAGTGGAAATCATGCACTCTGGCCTCGTATGTCTAAAACAATTCAAGAGGATGTATTAAGGATACTCACCGACGGTGGTAGACTCATCGACTGTATACTGACCAATGGTAGACTCATCGACAGTCCACTCGTCGAACACCTAAGGAGTAGAATGGACTGAAACAGACAGATTGTGGAGAGACACAAGCCCCTGGGTGGATGTGAATAGTTTGGGGGTGTCCCTGGGCTACAGAATGACGGAGAAGTTATAAGAGATCTTGTTCCTGTACATCTTCATGAGTTCCTAGCCGTCCATCCCCCTATCAACAACAACCCGTATGTAATCCTACAAAACACAAGACACGAATCAAACACACCAAATCATCAAGCAACAAGTTTTAAAAATACAATAGCCAAAAACCCCATGCAAATTCCAAACCGGACTTTGCAGAATCTGGATCCAACATTCATCATTTTTTCAAGTTTGTAATACAAATTGCAAACAATTCCGCCAATGTGAGAGTGTGAGGTCAATTTAAAAGTGCAATAGTCCAAGTTGTTAATGGACTTTAAGGTAATGATGACTTTAACGAAAACTTGAGAAACTATGGAGTTAGTGGGGACTGCCACCATCATATAAGTGATCAATCTCTTAGGCTTTAAGAAGGCTAAAAAAACTGATAATTCAACGGCTCTCTTATTTTAAAGGTAAGGCCAGAATTTATTAATTGCCAAATTAACTAACTGCTTGATAATTACATTATCCCGAAGTATTGTTGGTATGTATTGATGAACGGTTGTGGGGTTGGAGAATCGGAATTCGGTGTTTGGGATTTGTTGGCCCGTGCAAGGTGTATGATGGACGCTGGATGCTTGAGAGATTTTGGAAGTTTTTGAGACGGACTTGAACTGGGCCGTAAATCATTTAATACTTAAGAAGGGTGCGATGCACTCATCTCCTCACCCATAACGATAACATGTTCGGATGTCAGAATGTTAAATTGTTAACATGAAGGAGGAAGGTGTTATTGTGCAGGGTATTTTACATTAAAAAAGTAAATGCCTATTTAAAGGAATTAAAGTCGGTGTGATGGGCTTTTAAATATTTTTACTGCCTTTGTTAAATCTCACAAGAAGTCCAAGTTACCAGTATGGGCCGTCCCACACTGTCAGAGCCCGAGGGGGCTTCAAATCAAAGTCTAAAAATAAGATGAGGCTTAAACTCTAAGGACTCGATCTTCAAGTATGCAGTTGTTACCTTCCGATCAGATGGGTCCATAGTGGACAGTAAAACAAACTGTCTAGGAATTGCCTGGTCTGTGACACTGAATTCCCATCATGTGGACATTAGGTCATGTCTTTGACTTCCAGACTCCTTGAGAACTGACAATGTTGGCAGTATCAACGGCAGACTTTCACAGGTTTAGGGTAGAGAAAACTCTTGTCTGTCGTAAGACAAACTTTTACATTTTGGCTGGTGGTGAAACCAATTAACAGCTTAAATACCGTGTACGAATTACAATGTTTGAAAGCCAATGTATGACAACAACCATCGGATTCTTTGATCATTGATCTGAAATCTTCCATTAACCTACCATTAAAAACGACTGATTATTACCATAAATATTTTAAATATAAGATATTTTATTTATTTGTTCTTTGAAGTTGTTGTTCCTATTTGATTAATTTTTTTAATCTGATTTCCCTACAAATATTAGCTTCCGTTCTTGACTACTTGAGAGGCGGAGGATGATGGGGAAGGATTTATGAAGGAAAGTTAATGAGGAGTTAGAAATGATTTTATTCGAAAAGGGTAAAAGATTTAATTAATCCGCTTATCAAAAAGAGTAAAAAGATGTGAAGCTGCGAGCTAAGTAAACTTTTGAGTTATACGAAATCTCTGAAGGGAAATCTCGAGAACTTTACGATACTTCTCAGTAAATCATTGGCTCACAGTGTCGTCTTCAAAAAGGGAATAAAGTTTGACATTAAAAGAAGATAATAATAATATCTTGAAAGCCCTTAACATCGTAAATTTCAATCAACTTAAGCGTTCCTTTTTTTATTTGTATAAATGCGTCCTGAGATCAAACTAACCACCCACGGGTTTGAGTGTAAAGGACTTGACACTTAATTACTTGCAGAATGTTACTTTAAGGTCAATCTTAGTCTAATATATTGTCTTCATCGTTAGTGGTCCGTCACTCTTTGTCGTGGCCAATGGTTCGGTTTTTCCTCGCGTGTCATTTCGGTCTGTCACGCAATCCAGATTGACGTCAGAGTGACCAAATAACTTGACAGAGGGAGATGATTTAGTGGACGTCAATCGGAATTGAGAGGTCAGATATCAAACAGAGGTGGTCCTGAATGAAGTACTTAAGTGCATTCGTAGAGAACATGGGGCATAGGAGTTGGTTCACTTTGACCTTTAAACTTTCGTTAATTTATTCAGTCATTGGACTAAATTTTAATTTTGGATTAGACATTAGGGACGGAATGAACTTTATTAGCGTTCTTGTTCTTATTCTTCCCTTTCTGTTTAGTATCAAATGCATTCGTCGTCCATGAAGTCTGGTCTTTCATATAGATGAAACCAACTTGAACAAATACATTTATTAAAACACGGTACAAGAATCAAGACAGTATCAGTTTGGGGCTTGGCTTCTGGATTTTTTAATGTACAAAAATGTCTAAATAATAAAATTACTTGCGGAATCCGAGCAACAGAAAATTGGCCCAACGCACGGTGATCCTAATATTAAAGTCAAATTCACTAAAAGCAGGCACGGCATGTCATGTAAAAGTTCGGCATAAATGAGACCAATATTTTACTACGTTTGCTCATTTAGTGCATTTTATTTCAATGGTTACGCATTTGCAGGTCGGCATATACAAATAGAACCGAAAAATCATTACAATTCAGTTCAGAATTCATCGTTTCAGACTGCGGATCGCAGCTAGTGGTTTTGGGCTGGAATTAAGGTATGTAGTAAAATAATGAATTTAGCCATGAGAGATTTGGATAAGTACAACATGACATACCAACAAAAAATGAAAGGATGGGAGGATGGAGATCAAAATGTTGAGGTCGGGTTTACCAATATTGATTAATTGATTAGCAGAAGAGTTGGTCAAGCTGGTCAAGTAAGGGCTTAACGTGTTGGTTAGGATTCTTGTCGGCCAACTTTTCTCACTCTCCTCAACAAGCCACAGGACAGACATAATAGTGATAAAAGCACTCTGTGGTAGAGTTCTGAATGAATTTAATGTATTCGAGAGATTCGTTTGGATGATTTGGATTACTACAGAATGGAATAAAGGAGTTAATCAGTTAAAACATCGAAGGCTCCCTTTTCTACAATTAAATGTGAAATATGAATTGTTGTAAATTGGAGCGATGGAAGTATTGACAAAAGTTGCATCACTTTTGGGTGGAGTCCCTCCGCTTCAATCGAATCAATTCCCCAATCTCAAATTCCATGTGTTTACAAACTACGTAGACTTTTGTTCTCTAAGGGCATTGGATTTACGTCATAGCCAGAGAGACACAATTTAAATACGTCCTCCGTCAATCACATTTGACATTGACTGAGATCCCTCTTCTCCCACTTCATTGCGACCCCCGAAGATGTCAAATTCCTGGAGGGCACGTTGTCGATTCCCAATATAGTTAGAGACCCGAGAGGGATGTGAACTTGACAATTTCCAGCAGGGCCAGAATTATTTACAAAATGGTGTCATTTTGGATGGTGGTCTTAATTAACATTAGAATTTAAAATCATTTAAACACATTAGGCACTAGCTTAAAATCCAGGGATAAAAAAACATTCAAATTTATTTTATACCCATTTAAACTAATTGATTTGGATTTACGGTTTCTGCTCCACAAATCTTTAAGGTTCTTAAACCTTTATGATGTCATTTGTTTTGCCTTGACGTCTTAATTATTCAAACGATATTTAAAAAAACGCATTAGGTCAAGCCTACTATCCCTCTTCAGTACTTTTACGGAGAGGACAAAGCCCACGCTGAGTTATGGGGATTGAGTGTCAAAGGTGCCCTTTCTAAGAGAATAGAGATCACTTCTGTCTTATTAAATGGACTTTCACACCGATATAATAAACCATATTTAAAATACAGAAACCTCTCGATTCAAATCAGCTGAAAGAATAGACCCAAGCTTGGATTAATCATCTTCCCCGATTGATTGCAGCCACAAGAACTGACTAATTAAATGAGATTCTATTAATTGGAATCTCATACCTGTCATTTGCACCTTGTGTGTTTATTATACTATGTAATATTCACGCGTTCGTGAGACTTGTTGTAATTAAATGATTTAGGACCGTTAGCCTCAACTATCTTTGCAATTTAGCCACTCAATATGTGATCCTCCTCTGCAGTTTTAAGGGTTGATGCTTCACTGTATTTTGAGTTGACATGAGATTTCTGATGGTCAATACAGTAGGAATTTCGGAGTACCTATAGGAGTATCTGAGATGTTGAATATTGTTGAGTGATGATATTTGGGCTGATGCTGATAAGGAATGGAGGAAAGGTGTGAATTATTTCCAGATCCGTTTCTGACAAGAGGAAAAGGTGAGAATTAGACTTGCCACTTCTTGCTCAACCGTAAATTGTGCAGGAGGATATAGTGAACTAACTAATTGCCCAATCAGTAACTGAATAACATACATTTTTAATATTAGCTCATCACTATAATAACTAGAGACTTTAAGCGTTTAAAATATTTAAAGAAATGGAATTGATAAACATTAGCATGATTAATAAGCAGGTGGGATCCCTTCGTCGGCTCCGTAAAAGTATCAATTTCTTATATTTCAAGTACCCTCCTCATATATCTAAATAAAATTCAAAATTACTTATTTCCTTGCCACTGGCGAGTCTTATCCTCAGTTCTGATTAAGGCTTGATGGGAGAAGTGCAAAGTGAGTGGTGGTGGAGTGAGTAAATTAGAGGAGAGTGCCCCATTCCTATACTCTCACCATTACAACATCCCACATCCTAAATAAT
>JAQFZA010000549.1:0-17308 GCA_034695115.1 Desoria olivacea | reverse complement strand
ACAAGGTTCTAAAATCACAAGTTAATCCAAAATCTTAATTTCCGACAAAAAAATCTGTGAAAGAAGGAGCGGATTAAATGCACGACAGTTTATGCAGGGATCTTTTGATCCCAAAACCCTAAAGTTCTTACAGATTTCCAAGCAATTGCCCAAGCCAAATGTTATTAGATGTTTCAACCCATAGTTCCGTGACGAGGAGTAATGTTTCTTCACTTTGTCTCTACCGCAAATAACATAACTCCAGCACTTTTAATTCCGTCGGAATATTTGCCTCTGTTATTTATTTATTGGCCCGAGTTGTAATCTTTTAATCTGTCAGCGAGGGAAAAGAAACACACGGACACTGACAGTAATTGTATGCCTTGATGAAAGATAAAAGGTATTAATGATGGTAATAAAACCACCAAACCGGTCGACTGCCTAAAAACTCCAATAGAAATGAGCCGGTGTAGTCTACCAAAGGAACAAAATATTTGGCAATTTTTCAGGAAACGAGCTCTCGTCTGTATAAGGCTACTTACAAACTACAAACATAAAAAAACTGGTCGGAGACATGCGAAACTCAAAATACGAAATGAGAAATCGCACATTACTCTCGAAGCCTGAATAATTTGTATAATAATAATATGAAAAAAACACTTCCTCGTCTACAACTCCATTCCTGTCCAACTATGAATGACCAACGAAAACAATACCAACTTAAAATACAAGAAGAAAAATGAGCTTATGATGTTATGATTAGTGAATAATAATAATATGAGGGTGGAAAAGCAAAATAAATCAAGTTTTGATATCACGAAAATCATCAAGGTACAGATTAGTTCATCTGCTTTATTTGAACGATAGACATAGAGACTACCAAACAATCTTTGAATTACACGAACATAATTTTTTCTTTCTTTCTCTTCTTCCTGTCCACAGACATTCAACATTTAACATTGTACATCAACTCAACAAAATAACAACCACAGGGTATACAATTAATCATACAAGACAATTTTTTGCGAACTCTAAGTTACGAGAATTGCGAGACAACGACATGTATTTTGTACACATAACTTAAACTCATAACCCTTCTCCCAAATCTTTTTTCCACCTCTTTACATTCTGCATTGAGTATTCGACGATGCTACTACACAAGATACATTAAATTAGTGTGTATAAATACTACAACCATACTATTAACAATTAAAACTAGACATTAGTAATTAGTATTCATTAGTGAGATGCAATTTAGTTGGGGGATTGGATTCTCCGAGACTTCGAGATGCGACCTCCTTATTAAAAATTCCGAGAGATTAAACGATAATTCGTTCATGGCAATAGCAATAATAAATACAGACCACAGCAGTATCTTAAATATATACAAACTAGAATCAGTATACGTATCGAACATTACATTACCATTACAATGAGATTATGACTATTATGACGAGTACATATTTTTGGTTGTCTGCTCCTATCAATCAATTCTCGATTAACGATTCGTAGCTTTTAGTTCAGTCGAGCAGAAACGCATACAACATTACAGCATTACTAACAACACTAAGTAAATGGATGAAGGAACTATATGCTTGAATCCTACTGTTTTTTTTAAATCGCAGAAACAGTAGATTACACAAATATATAAACCGTTTAAGACCAACCCAACACCTACCTGCACACATTCGACATTAAATTACCCTTGTCGGAGTAAATCCCTCCTATAAGTATAGTATGGATGCATAAAGGATAAACACTAGTGATTTCCAGCATAATGTAATAATCAATAAAGTACAGATTGTACAATAGGGAAAGGTTAGATACAAATAGAGTGGCAGCTGTAAGGCTGCTTCGTATCGTAAATTCGTAACCCAATTTCACGAGGACAATGTATTACATACAGTGAGCCTTACTTCAGCAGTTTGGTCGTGTCGTCTCGAGTCTTGAACCTCGAGTCGACAGTACAAAACACCAGGAAAAGTAGGCTATCCACATCCATTTATTTTTTATGATAGAACTATATAAACCAAGGTAATTTAATTGTCACCCGGGACTCCGCTTTCCATCCTACTCTACCCGGGTAACCCGTCACTACTCACTACATACTATACTGTACAGGATCAAAAGCTTTTAGTTGCAATCAGTAGGTAGCTTCAACTGAAGGTATATCAGACCAAGTCTACCCATCTATCCCGCTGTCCTATGTATGGTATCTCCAGTTTTTTTGTACACATTTCTTTACAACTTAATATGCCACCTTCAGACAGTTTCAATAATATTAAGAATCACGATTGCAATACCTTTGTAACTTCCTTCATGTTCTCTTCAGTCTTTTCCTGAAATGCCTTTCCAACCTAGCTGTAAGCTGCAATTATAATCCTAGCCTAATCTGCGGGTTTCTATATTCTAAATGATACAGATGAGATTTTGGGTTTCCTAAACACTTAGCTATTTACTTTTTCTTTGGATGCTTCTATATACTTCGACATGTTTAGCCGTTGCATTTACTATAGAGCTATTATTTACACACAAAGTAAACTAAGCAGTTAACACTAATTAGGATATCAGACTGGGATCCACATTTAACTGATATAATACAAAGTATAAATAAATTAACAAGCCACCACTGTAGTCTGTAGTAGTCATGATGTTCATGACTTAAATTCTTATTTACAATTATTACATTCTATTAAAACAGTAGATATTAATATGCTTCGTTCAGCAGACAACATTCTTTCTGGCACATCCAACAACATCAGCACATATCCGCAGAGAATAAATGAAGTAGTAGTTCAGAGGAGATATGTTGTATACGTACGTTTACAATGTAAATTGAGGTCACCACACCTTAACTCTACAGACGATCTCATCGTCATCACCATAATCATAAATATTCATGCCAGCCTCAACTTACTGTATTGTTTGAATACTGTCGTTTCTTATTACAAATTACAATGTTTTGCCTGCAACGTGGAAGTTTATTCCTAACTGCAAACTACGATTATCCCCCCTTATCCTTCATCTAGTCTGTACAAGTCAATTAAATCTAATTCCAACCTCAATCTCTACAAATTCCAAGTCTTATTATGTTTAAACAGGAAGCCCCTCGTCTCATACTCCTAAAAACTAACACAAGCAACTCTAGGAGACAGAAGGTGGTGCATTCATTAGCAACATGGATTATGCATAGACGAAGTTTTTCCCAAATGCCTTTTCTTGGATTGCGAAGTTAATTAATCCTGCAGCTAAAGTCATTCATTAACCACAGTCTGTAGTCTACACTGAACATTCAGCAGTCAGCAATTGAAGGGCATTCTGTTTCAAGCAATGTGATTCCACTGCACTTAGTTTGTTGGTATTTTAAAAAATGTAGGTTTTTTATATCAGTATTATAATCAAATTCGTATACACCTAATCAACCGCATCTGCATGCCTATTTACGTACACTCAATTTCTTTGTACACAATCCGCTACGAATTCTTTGCATAGATGCAATTGCATTATTTTAAGGTATGTACAAGTTTGCATGAAAACAAAAATGCAGGCAAGTTTTTTTGTAAATCAATGATTGACTGTCACTGACAAATGCATAGAACCAGAACAACGACAGCTTCATACTTTATTTTTATATCCTAGTTCTATGTCTGAACATTGCTGGGCTCTCGTATGTAAATCTAAATAAAAACAGCACAGAAATGCAAACTTTAGAGAAGAGTGACCTTGTGTTTGTCGCCTTTACCCTTTAAAGTATTTTTCCTATAAATGCAAATGAATATATCGACCCGTTTGATACTGCTACGTACTATAGGTTATCAATAATGGTCTTCGATGAATAACAGTCAATATTTTGCGTACATGAGAGCGTCTCAATTATAGACCACAAGTTAATCGTTTTTTTTTTTAAATTTCTGCAAACCCAACCCAAATCCTCATGTAATCATAATAATCGGGACGTTGTATATAGATGATTGTTGAATATCCAAGGATTTGTATTAGTTATGGGTCGTGGTAATGGTAATGTCACAGGTGGAAGTGGCCATTGTGGATAGGCTTGTATTGTTGTTGTTATTGATACTACTAGCAGCCGAGGCAAGAAATCCAGCAGCAACCTTCTCCAGCGTTTCCATGTTTGTTAAGTTATTTCCAGAATGAATCATCTGAGATTTTTGAGAGCCTAGAGGACTATTAGGAATTGATGTTGATAAAGGAGATTCTGCGATACCCACCTCAATTTCCACGGTGTTCGTGGACTTGGCTGAGATATCTGAAGTGGTGGTCGTTGTAATTGTAGCAGTGGCAGATATTAATTCCATCGAAACTTTGGGTCTTTCTTGTTCACTTTCTGGCAAGTCAGCAGAAGCCTCGTCTGAAATAGAGCTATTGTCATGAGAGTCGGACGTGGCATGAGGGTCAGAGACACTGAGACAAGCCTCAGTGGGAGCCTCTTCTACTTTTTCCTCTGTCAAAATTAAGTCCATACGGTTGTCCTCTGCATTAATAATATTTTGACTTGTGTCTTCACCCTGAGCTTCAGTTATAGAAACGATTGAAGGATTTTGACATACTACTTCTAATACCGTTTCCGACTCTTCTTTACCATCAGTTATTAGGATGATATCTTCCAAGGGAGCCTCAGTATGAGGAGCGTTGGAAATCCCTTTGGTAATGGTTTCAATTCCAGTAGCAACTGGAGGGCAATCCACCTCCAACTCGGTGGAGGATTTCACAGCTTCAACTGCTTCTGCTTTATCTAATGCGTTGATCGATTCTGTAGGAGATTCTTTACACTCTGCCGTCTCATCGACAGGCTCTAGTACTACGGAGGTATTATTTTCAGCCGTTTCTTGTTGTACCTGAATAGCTTCCGGTCGAGGATCTAAGAGTATTTGAGTTGGAATCGAATTCAAATCTGTATTTGAAATAGAAATCTTGGCTCCTTCTACTGCAAACTCGATAACCTCCTCGGATGGGGCTGGGAGTTCTTTTTCAATTAACTCCTCGGCTTCAACCTCTTTTGCCAGCAATGGTGATGATATCCTAACTATTTCTTCATCTACCTTAGGAACATTAACTTCTGCCATTTCCACATTTTCAACCGATTCAGTTGAATCAGTTGTTGCATTTACTGTAGAAATTGCGACTAAAGGACAATCTTCCTGACTAATGATGACATTTGCAGATGGGGCTTCTAATTTTACCAACTCATTCTCAGTCATGTTATCCATCAACTCAAGAGGAAGATCTTTCAAATCTTGCTCGATAACAGTATCATCACTGGTTTGATTTTCCATAGGAATATCAGCATCCACAATAAGATAAGCCTTGTCAGGAATGATTGAATCAACTTCCCCCAGAACTTCAACAGCCTCCACAATTTCCATTTCCATGTCTGGATTTTCTCCGGATGAACTTTCCATAGGAATGTCATCTGGCTGAACTTTCTCTTCCATTTCATTATCCAGGGGTTCTTCCAGCAATTCCTCCACGTTAACTTCCATGGGCTCGTCTATCCCAACATCCACTTCAGCTTCTGGCTCTACAGCAGTCCCGTCTTGATTGCCTTCTCCTTCGGAGACATTTTTACTTTCAATATTTGCATTAAGAGTTACATCGACAGCCTCGGCTTCAGTATCAATTTCCATTTGATCATAATCAAAAATCTCTTGTTGAGGTAAGGCTTCGATAACTTCGGACTTTATTTCGGCCTTGGTTTCCTCGACCGAAACGATTGTCTTGATAGCATTCACCACCACCGACTCAATCTCATCGATCTGATCCTGATCAACCTTTTCTTCTTTTACTTCATTCATGAGGGAGAACTCTTCATTAGGACTGTTGTCGCTTGACACGCTTGCATCTTCATTTTTTGCAGTTTCTTGACTAATTTCCACTTTCACAGCATCCTGATGAATTGGCTGCTCTTCAGCTTTTATATTTTCAGTTGGGTATTCTGGAGAGAAAATGGGGCCCATTTCAGTACCTACGTCAATGTCTTGTTCTGCATCTTCAAGACTCTCTTTTTCGATAATTTGATGCACACCTCCGGAAATTAAGTTACTATTTGAATTCAATTTAGTTTCGTTCTCTGGAGCTAACTGTTTACTGACAGAGACATCTGATTTTGGAATTGCATTTCCACCCAATTCTTTAGAAACTTCGAGAATCTCTGCTTGAGCTTCGACAGCCTTGTTGATAGACTTTATTGGACTCATTTCATTATCATGGTTTCCAGTCGCAATTGCATGGTCGTGGGATGTTTCGGGAACTGGTATTACCAGAGGCTTCGTATCTACAATTTCGGAGTTGAGATTGATTGGATTAATGATAGAGATTGGAATGGCTAGGTCCTCATTGACAACTTTTACCTGGACTGGTACAGAAACTCCTGGAAATAGGAGCGCAGGGACTTGTAACGGAAGTTCATCAAGTTTTATGGGAGACTTTTGGATAAAAGGGTTGGAATTATTTTCCTCCAAGCTACTTTTGACAGGTGAGGAAGCGTTGGTGTTGGTGGTTGATGATGGTGCAATCAAGCTAGCAATTTGGTTACAACCGTTGCTGTTTTGCCTATTGAACAATAACGAGGGGTTTGGGATATGCCTCACAGCTCGGTTTTGTGGCTGGGTGGCACGACCTGAGGATAATGGGGGGCTTAGATTTGAGAGCCCGAGAATCCCAACCGTACTGTGCCCCGTAGCAGTAGCTCTACCTGAGCAAGATTCACTTGCCAATCCTCCTTCTTCAGATTTAATCTCGCTTGAATTTGATTTAACAATATTCTTAGTAGACGATGCTTCTGATGTAGCATTAGGTGTGGGAGAGATCATTGTCTTTATCTGAGGAATGGGGTCATTCTTTGATGAAATGGTAGTACGCGAACAGGCAGCGTTCGATGAAGATTCTGGCTCATGTTTAATCGAATTCATTAAAGAGCTCTTGGAGTTAGTGTCAATATTATCCGAATTAGATGTGCCAGTTGAGCTCTGCATTATAGAACTGCTTGTGAAAACATTCATGCATTCTTGGGCAGTGCTTAATTTTGTAGGAGAATGCGGCAGCCTTGACGGAGAGTCTTTCGGCGGAGATGACATTGACAAATTTGGTTGTGACTGTGACACAATCAAAGGCGGAATGCTATTTAGAAACTTGGTCAAACTAGTTCCACCAACATTACTCCCACTCGTTATGGTTGCCTCAACATTACTATCCCCAGCCTTCCTATCCTTAGGTTTACTCGGCAGAAAATTTGAGATTTTCATGCTATTAGGGATTCCCTTCTTATCAGAGTTTGTAACTTTCGTATTCATATTCATCCCAGAAGAGTTAGTAATACTGCCTTTGTTTCCTGTTGAAGATGCGTTCATACTTGGAAGAGGACGATTGGTAGGCATGAGAGGATTATGAATCCCAGGTGGCAACAGAGGAAATGTATTCGATAGACTTCCATTAATTTTAACATTTTTACTAGCTGTCGAAGATGAATCTGAAGATTTGGAAGAATAGGTTACATTTGTAATAGGGGAGTTGGAGCTGGAGGAAAAAACGGTTGGGTTTGATGTTGGGGGACTAGTAAGAGATTTTGTTGAAGAATTATTAGAAGAATGAGGCGGAGGGTGAGAGAATGAAAGTGGAGGAGTCGAACCCTTCTTGCTATTATTAGAAGAGTTTGATTTGGGTGTGACAGTAGGGATTCTAAGGCTCCCATGAGGGCTACTCGAAGGCGGTCGTATTTGTTGCGAGTAGAAAGAATTAGTAAGGGATAAAGGGGGACTTAAGGAGCCTCCGAAGTGGTGATTCATTCCTGCCACTGCTGCCAGCCTCTCATTATGAGCAGCAGATAGGGCTGCAAGGTTCCCGTATAAATGGGCATGGCTCCCCGGATCTAAGATGCCAGCGGATTTACTAGCTGCAAGAGAATTTACTAAGTGCTGAGGCAAGTGGGAGAAGAGACCCGCAGTGGTCACTGCCGAGGGAGACCCAGCAAGGGACATTGCATGCGAATGAGGTGGTGGTGGACAAAGGCCAGCAGCAGCCATTAGGTTGTTCATCGGGTGTAGTTTTCCATGTCGGAGTGCCACATCCGATAAGGTCAATAAATTCCTCAATGGATCGAAACTGGTGCCTGGAGGAGAAGGGTTAGGCATAGGGATAATTGGTGGAGAGAGGGAGGATAAGCCCATCGAATTCGAAACACTGCTCCCTGGGATGGTCATGTTTCCATTATTATGTCCTCCAGTGTTACCAATCCCTTTAAGACCGGTGCCCAGACTTCCGGGCTTCCCTTGATTGCTTGGATTTGGATTTGAATGCATACTATGTAAACCCTGATGAAGTTGCATTATTTGATTGTGTAAGTTTTGCTGTTGTTGTTGTTGCAGTTGCTTTTGAGCTAAGGACTGCGCGATGGATAAAATACTTGGGGAGGCGGTTTGTGTTCCGGCTGAAGGGGAAACTAAAGATTTCATGGAATTTTTCAAAGTTGAGTCTTGATTTAGTTTTGCATTTGGAGATGATGAGAAGCCTCCGGAATTGGATAGCGTGGGTGGGGAAACTTTTGGAACGGGTGTGGGTGTACGCTTGGTGTTGTTATTTAAGTTTGCGGAGTGGTATGGTTCGCTAATTTTTGGCTTTTCGGTAGGAGATGAGTTATTACTCTTGGACGATCCAAGACCGGGCGAAGAGCTATTAGAACTTGCCGAACTCGGGCGAGATGATCTCCCAGATAAATCTAGGGGGGTTTCATTAGAGGAAGATGTTTTAGAGCCTGAGGATTCAATCCCTCGTGGGCGTTTCGGTTCAGGAGATTCTCTGGAATTTTTACGACTCGACGAAGACATATCAAGAGGTCTCTTGTCGCAGTTGGACGATGATCCATCTCGATTACTTTGACTCGAGGTGAATGACGAAGGCATAGGCCCTTTATCTTTGGATTGAGAGCTTTTGGGTGGAGATGGACTTTTCATAACGTTTCTGGATGCCATGTCAAACATAGAAGCTAAGGCTTCACCAAGTTGCTTCCGAGATTGAATTTGATTCATTTGACCTTTTGCATTATTTGACTTCCCATTTACCATCGGTTCGGGGGTAGAAGTTGGATTAATTCTGTTGTTACTATTTGGTACCGTCAACTCTTTCGTAGAATTGCGATTTGTATTTTTCTCTGTTGGCTTTACTGGAGTTGCTGGAATGTTTCTCATTCCTCCGGGAGGAAGTTGAGGATGAGCCGTGATATGCGGGGGCAGAGTGAATCCCAAGCCTTTGATAGTGTTGCCAGTATTTGTATTCTGCTGGTTGCTGGGTGTGTTTAAGGAACTTTTGTTCATTCCAGCAACCGGACCTATAGTAATCCCGGGTGGCATTTTAGCATTTATGAGAGTTGTCGGAGTTTGTGAAACTCCTTTTACTTTGTTATTCAAAGTAAGGCTTGTGGCCGAATTTCCCATGCCCATTTTTTGTCTCAAGGTTTCCTCCAGGGTCGACTTGCATTTGTCTTTCATATTGACATTCATCCCTGGGACACTAATGCTTATATCCAAACCTTTTCGCTCTTTCAATTTCTTTGTGGGGGTTTCTTTCGAACCGCAATAAATCTTAGTGATTTCCATGCTACCCGGCCCATTAAACTGAGGCTTGTTTGCTACTGCATTTGCAATGACTTTCTCAATAGGATTGCAGCCGCTTCCTGTATTGGAGCTGTTATTACCCGCATTAGCACTACTGCTATTTCCGCCAGTACTGTTAGTATTTGCCGGACTACTTCTCCCTGATTTCGGTGGTGGCGGAACTTCCGTAACCGTTATTTGGTGAAGAGATTTGTTGGTTATTGGGTGGGTGAAAGTGTGGGCATTCAGACGGTTTGAAGTGCCCGATCCAGATTTCTCCGGAGGATTCCCACTTGAGTTCCCTCGGCCAGGAACCACCGAGCCCGGGTTGCTCATTGCATTTGGGTTAACGGGAATCAATGTCACTGACTTCGGCACATGAACCGAATCCGGGAGAAGAGGATGGGATCTTGAAGCAGATTGATGATTGTTACCCATAGTGGAATGGGAATTTAAGTTCTGAGAGTGGCTTAATGTGGACTGAATTTCAATCCCTGTGTTTTTTGGTAATAATCCTGAGGGCGTAATGTTCTTATTTCCATATTGGTTCCCTTTATTGGAATTTTGACCAGAGGAACTGTTCATCATATTATTTCCTGACATATTATTACTTCCCTGCATATTGACTCCAATGCTCACACTGATACTTTTGCTCATATTACTGAGGTGAGTCGAGGTTGAGGTTTTCACCGAATTCGGGACATTGCTGTTGTTTTGGCTGTTGTTGTTACTCCCACCGGATACATTACCGTTTCCTTTCCCATCCACAGCTTTCTTATTTCCAAAGTCGGAACTTTGCTGTGCTTTCCCAATACTGGGTTTCAGCTCCTTGCCACTCGATTTATGATTTTGGTTTTGGTTCATACTTTGGTTTGAGTTACTTTGATTAACATTTTGATTTGTGGGGAAGGTAAATTTCAGAGATTTGCTTTTCTCCTTATGCTTTAGTTTATGATGCTTATGCTTATGCTTCCTCTCTGGAGACTTGCTAGAGATAGGCCCTAGGGATAGTTTTAAAGGCTCTCGTTTCTCAACTGATGCATTACTATCGCCAAGGGCAGTTGAAATGGAAAATTTGAGAGACCCATTCATTTGCTGACTTTGAATGACTTGCTGTGAGGCGGACCTGAGCCTGTTGGAATTAGTAACAGTGCTATCACTATTTTTAGATCCGTCAGAACCAACTCCCTCATGAGAGTCTGAATCCCCTTCCTCGGTTTTAATATCTTTACCCGAATTTCCCACACTGTTACTCCTTCCAATTCGGCTCCCACTTGTATTCGTACTCATACTTCGTCGGTTTGCATTTCCTGTATTACCTGCCTCAAATGCTTTCCCAGCCTCGCCAGACTGAGATTGAGACCTTGCAAGATGAGACCGTAAGCTAGATGGTGACCTCTTTAACCCCTGACTACCAGTTTTACTCAAATTATTAATACTATTCGTATTATTACTACTACTATTTTTACGATGAATCCCTCGGTACTTCCCTTTCTTCATTTTATCATTTTCAGCAGGGTTACCTTCTTCACAGAAGTCGTAAGCGAGCGTCGCAGATGCAGAAGTGGAGGTGGTCCTTGAGGATGACTTTCCCGTACTACCAGCGTTGCTATTAGCACCAGTACTATTGCCTGATAGCCTTGGAAGCTTGGATGATGGAGAGGTTGAAGTCATTGACGATCGGTTATGAGGGCCAGATGCTGCTGCATCATCATCCGGAGGCTCATCCATCATTGATGGTGGATGAGATCTCTTCGTCCCAGGCCGGGCTACAATGCTCTTAGCAGTCCGATCAAAAATCCGGTAATGGAATCTCATCGGTTCATCCTGCAAACATATAATAATGCGCTGGTTCATAAATTATTCTTCTCAAAAGCGCAATCACATACCATATATCAAAATCCAACTTAAACGAGGATGAAGTATAAACTATAATCCATAGTCCTACATATTACGACAGAAATGGATAAAATCTTTAAAAGTTTATAAGCATTTAGTCAAAGAATTTGCATTTGTATTCAACTGCATTTTTAAGCTTTCTGAGCGAATACTATTCAAAGAAGGTCAACGTGGTTAAAATGCTTCATCCTAATAAAACTCCTTTTTACTTGCTTGCTTTCCTCTCGATTATTATCGATTTTTCCCTTATTTCGTCCATCCGTTTTTTCACTCAGTTCCTTCCCGTTTCCGCTAGCCATGAATGCATGTAGTAATATCAGTCTGAGTATTTCATCGGCCTTGTCTTGTTAGCAAAAAACGGAAGAAACTCCGAAACACAAAAAGTAATTCAACTACATATATGTATACCTATCCTATAATAGTTAGAAACCCCACTACATGTTCATTGGGAAGGATCGAAAGCATCTGTCGATGAAACACCGTTGAATTATAAGGTCGACACCGACAACATAAAAGGCTTTTGACTTCTCAACTAAATTCTTTGTTAATTGGCCAAGAGGACCTGACAGCTTGGTAATTTCTTGGGTAATTAACAACTCCAGGTCAATTAATTCTCGCGACACAAGCCCTAAGGATACATTTCACCAGTCTGCAACCACCTCAAATTATATGTTCCAACCTGTGGTTTCTTGCGAATTTATAATATAAAAAACAGCATCTGCTTATTCAAATTCTGCAAAAACCCTCATCAAGTTTTATATCCAGCGTAAACATGGTACTTAGGCATAATGAATTGTTTTTTTTACTATTGAACTGTCCCTGTCATGTCTACACCTATTAGCTGAAAGGAAAGCAATCTGGACTGAAAGAAATGATGATTCCATTAGGTTTTAAATACTAGCATTTTCTGCAATTAAGGGTCAGCATCAGCAATAACGCAATGAAGACCAGGTATACGAAGACTCACATGCTAAACAAATGAGTATGATATTATAAAAATAATAGGTTCTCCTTCTAATTTCAAATCTAATGGAAGCCTGACAGAAGCAGTTTGGGGTAGGCAATTTAAGCGAGGTAATTAAGCCTGAATATCTTCCGTTCAAAGTCGTCGTTGGCTACTTGCCTTACAGCTTACTTACTACGTACACGCTTCAAGGTTTTCGGCTTACAGTTCCCAAACATTTGTTTGGAGTTTGAATTTTTATAGAATAAAGTACTTCAACAGCATTTACTACCATTACATTAGGGCCAAATGAGCTCTAATAAAGAAACAAACCGACCGACTCCCATTGACTTGGCGTGATAACTTTTATTCTATCATATTAAGTCAAGTCATTTCATCATGGAATGATTCAAAGCCCTAAGAAATGCAATAAGACTTCATAGGCTAGATCCTTCATCACGCATGTGAAGACAGAAAGGAGCAACTAAATGAAACCAAATGAGCAAAGTTGCGAAAATGGTTAATGATTTAGAATTTAGATAACTTTTGATTGAAGTACAAAACAAAAAGAAACTTTTCTAACAATGTCGCACATTTATCTCACAATTAAAAGTAAAAAAAATTCACGCAAATCCTTTGCTTGTAATTCAAAGCTCAACATATTTTCGGCCGTTTACTACGAGAACAGGTAAATAGATTTGTTTTTGTGTATTTCTAAAATTCATACAAGAGAAAATAAAGAACTCCTTGATGAAAAATTAAATTTCTTTGATCGCTGATATTTAATTAATCATCTCGACTCATTTACCATAAGTTAACAAAGAAACAATAGAGAGGAATGATGAGCGAGACCAGTCCATAAGACCCATAAACACAAAAGCTCACGAAAGGCAGTAAATCGTTCAAGACAACAACAAGCAAGTTTCAAGTACAATAGAGCTGAAAGCTTACAACCCACAAAAAATCTTCTTTAAATTAAATTTACAAACACATGAAACTCTTAGAAAGGCTTAACTATTTGATTTTACCAAGTTAAAATTTCAGAACCATAAAAACTACAAAATTTGTTTGCCGGATCAGTTTGCAAAATATAATTAAACTTTAGGCTCTCGTTTGAAAGGTTCATCTGAGGAATTTAACTTTAAATCAGCTTGTAAGTATCATCGCATTTACTTACTTCAATCATCCTGTCGATTAATCCTAATCACCTAAATTGTTAGTAGCACTCCAAGCAATTTGCATCTAATCTTAACAGCAACAGCTACAGGAGTACAGAGTATTGAACACGTCAAATCCAGCCCCTAAAACTGCCGAAATTGTTTTCCTCTCGGAATAGCACGTACTTTTTCATTGACGTCAAGGCAAAAGTGTATTAAGCCTGAAACATACTTGGAGAGTTAGTTGAAGCTTGTGAATTCGAGTTAGCCATCTGAAGAGTGTGTAGTATAAGAAGATTTATCGATCTCTCAAGCCCCCTGCTTACTACATAGTCAATGTTAGCAGACCAGACACACACAAACCAGACTCCAATAAATGCTCTGAAGAAGAGACCAAAACTAGAGACTCCCTTTTCCAAGTTCAGCAAACTAACGGCAATAGGAAACACAGTTTCATTTCATACGGACTCTTGAGAAGAGCTTGATATCATAAGTAGAAGGATAATACATAAAAGAGATTCTAGGCAAGCACAGAGACAAGCAGACAGAATTCACAGGATGGATAGGACAAGTGTGGAAGATAATAAATATAATATTTTTATTCCATTATCACGATGATCATGCTCCTCTTATATAGCACCTACACAACCTACCTGCCTTCATTTATTTTCATACAATAATAATAACACAAGCTAGCCAAAGCCTCCTCACCTTGACCACCCACTTGTCTTTAATGGCCCGAATCCTAATTATAAATCCATCACATATAAAAACTTCTTGCTTCTGGCTATTGGTATTTATACCACATATTTTCAATAGACAATATGGACCGAGTAAGTTGCTTGTTGTGTGATGGGCTTATGCAATTGCTGGAAGATTAATTGATTTTATTTTATCAGATACCTCCCTAATTTTATTGTAAAGTCGGTAGCATAAATGTATATAATGAAGTGGTCTTTACATTGCAGATGATATATTTTCTTTAAATCATAACCTACAGGCCGTTATTCAAAAGCAAGTACTACAGAGCCGAAATTTCTGGACATTCAGCGTTGAAAAGTTATGCTGAATGAAGCAGTTCTTATGTCAGCCAAGTTTGCCCAATTTGTATGTAACCCTACACATAACTATTTCTTACTGAAGGTATGGCACCACGCGTGTCGGAAATGAAAATAGTAGCAAAGAATTCCAACACACTTTGGAGGCTGGAGTTTTGTCGAATCATAAATCGTAAGTGCAGACTACCACTGCAATTTAGGTAATGCAGTGTTATGTTTTACAAAGCGGGTGATTTTAGAAAAAGAGATAAATAATTCACATACCTTATTCCACTTGAAGATGAAGGCTACATCGAGGAGAGTCAGGTCATTTTCCAGGATTGTGTCACGATCTCCATTGTACAGCAAATCAACCTGAGGAGCCACAGATAAACAAATTTTGTGTTTAAATCCTCCGACATTCCATTCTATTCTCCTGTCTGCTCATTGCCTCTTGTGTGTAGTACTACAAGTTTTTTTTATATTGAAAAGCATGTTGGCTGAAAGCGCATTATGTATTACACTTTTCAACTGTGTGCTGTAATGAACTCTGTTTCTTAAATCTTAAGTGGTACATTGTTGTTGATTTTATATTATTATTGTTCCTTCCCGTAAATCTCATTTCTCAAGTGTTATTATAGCTGAGTACACCGTAGAATTTTTGGATTGTTGGATCCTTCTTAACAGCTCGATGATTTCTAGTCAGTAGTCAACGACCAGAACTAATAATACAAAAATCCTATAGAATTGTTAAGCAAACAAAATCTGCAAAATCTCATTACGCTTTTAATGGATAAAATGGCTATTTTCGAAGGCAATAACATAGGTACTTGTGGAGATAAAAGGCTCATCCTTTTATAGGTTTGGACTTTAAAAAAACGGCTCAATATTTATAAATACAATTGCCTAAAGAATTGATATCTACTGCGAATGAATAATTCTTGAATATTTCAAGTCCCTTGAAACTTTTATGACAACCCATTTTCCGACACAAACCTGTGGAAAGTTTTTCAGGGCTTTGTACCTTCAAAATTAATAAATGGGAAATAGTGTAAAATCGCAAGGCAAAGACCGGTTTTTGACAGGCTTTACCCAAATCTCATAATACATAATGCCGGGTCATCCGCATATATATACAATTTACTAAGCCTATGATGAAGGTGGACTTCCTACGTATTTTAAAGTCCATACAATTTACACCCGAAACAGGTCGTTTGTTCATAAATTATTCAGGACATGCAAGGAGATGTATTCAAGCATAACATTCCCATACCTCCCTATTTTTTTTACCTGTCCTTACAATAAGTTGAATAATAATACAATGAAATGGAAAAACTTTGGAAAGGGAAATAATTTCTTCGATAATTCCGAAATAAAATGTACAGTTTCAAGACGTTAAAAATTCAGATGCATTAAACATCCTCTTGTTTAAGACATCAACATGATAGGAGGAGATGAATCCATAAAGGGAAATAGAACAGGATTGAGGCAAATTTCAAGAAGTTCCAAGCTTCTTTCCTAATTACAATAATTTACTAAATAAGCATGACGAGGTGTAATGGAAACCGTGGTTGAGAAATAATCTTGAATTATAGGGTTAAAAGGAGCAAGTTGAAGTGATTACTCAACTGAGTACTGAAACCGGAATACATCGTTCGCTCGTCATCCTAATGAGTTTGACATTTGCTCATCATTTACCCACACATGCAGTCCTACAATATCCTCCTCTGTATTGTTTTAAAAAAACAGTAACAAAAAAAACATTATCTCGTACTTTGTGTTTAAAAGCTTGAAAGTACAAGTTTGCTTACTCATTGTTATCATTACATACGGAATACACTCAACAGTCCCCTTTCAACCGCAGTAATTTTTTTTAAACTACTCAAAATTCAAATCAAGTTTTAGCTTTTCATACATTCTCTCAAAGTTAAAGCCTATAGGATCATAATATTTATTCTAAAATGGAAATACAAGTTTAATGGCATTTGAAATCCTTACAAAATCCTACAATATTAAATCCAAAATTCCGGCTTGATATTTCTTACAAGAAAAATAGGTAAACAGGTTTTTGAATACTTTGAATGGATATGAATTTGATTAATAAACAGGACTAAGGCCACTAATGCTGTTTGTGGCTTGTAGTATTAGATGGATGGATGGAACTCACATAGCTCATCATAGTTTCGTAGTAAGGAAGGATTGTATAATGAACTCTTGGACATAGTTGCTGTTCATAGTGTGTAGTGAAGTGAGATCTTTTGAATGATTTGTACTCACCGTACAAGCAAATGCCAACGAACTTGATTTTTTCTAGAGATAAACTGGTTAACTGGCACTTATCAAGAATCAAATTGATATTTCATGAGGCTTTCCTCCTCTGTGTGAAATAATTAAAGCCTGTACCACTATCATAAAATAATAACATCATTAACAAAACTGACGCTGATTAACCAGCAGTCTATCTCATCTACCTACGGTATTCCATAGTTGAAACGATCATATGCAACCGCAATTTGTGTATTAATTTGTGTGGGATACTGAGTTATGAATCTGGGAGTTCTTCCATCTGAATTAATTACATCACACTTAAGTGTCTGGAAATAAGCGTTTTCCGTTTCATTTCCATCAAACTATCAAATTATGGAAATTATTTATTTCTTGTTCCTGGTCTCACTTCTTATCAATTCT
>JAQFZA010000548.1:0-17315 GCA_034695115.1 Desoria olivacea | reverse complement strand
GATTTGGATGGAATTATACATGAATTAATGCACAGCTATCCAAATGGCTTCGCCCTGATTTAGGTAAAGCTTTGTTCCAGTTTTGTATTAGTTTTATAAGAGCTTCCTATAAGCTGTAGCCATACTGCACTGTTGTGTAATACCACCGACCTTATTACAGTAGGATAACTATTATCTTAAGGGAATATTGGATGAATGTTGCATGGTATGTTGTAATATGTAGTAGTGAGTAGCATTCTGGGATTCTGCACCTCATTTAGATGATTCATGATGCTGATGGCATGGCATGCCGTTGCTTTCCCCATTATGTATCGCGTCTCGGAGGAGGGCTGCAATAACCCAAATCCAAAGAGCCTTTCTGCCACATTGATCATCCAATCTGAGTTTATTTTCTCCGTTGTTTTGAACAATGCTCACTCAAAGTAGTGGAGGCAAGTAAGGCCTTTCTGGCTCCTCGTGAATATAATTTAATATCCATAATAATAATGATAATGCAAAAGCCAAGCCCACTGCCTCGGCTGGAGGGTCTACGACCAGCAGCAGCCAAGCAAGCCTTCTCCCTGCTTATGTTACTACTATTGAAGGAAATTACATTAGCATTATAATTTTCCGAATTCTAAGCTCCAACTTGTATGCTTTCATATGAACTTATGAATGGGTGAACATTAAATTAAACCTAAATCTAGAAAATTACACTTTTGTCCAAGTCTTAGCCAACTCTAGCGACTATACTGTAGCCCAAGTAGTTACATTTATAATGTTGTTATTCCAGTAGTATGAGTCTCTGAGTAATAATTCAGCCAGCTTTTTATAAAACCCATAAAATATACAATTTCCAAAAACAAGCTCAACCAGCATAAGCATCAGCATCGATTATAAATTTCACTTCCTCTGGAGTGTGGAAAAGCAGCCCAAAATAAATTCATATTCTACAAACGCATTCCCATACAATATTTTTGCCCTTAAAAGGACTCCTGTAGTGTTTTCCCCTTCCTTCAAGGTTTTCTAAATGCACATCCATAAACGCATCCTTGCTGTTTGTTTTACAAAATTCAAAGACCCTGGCTAGATATTTCTAAGGAGAAATCCGCCGACATGTCTAAGTCCTAAGTCCGATTTGAATTGGAAAAGGCAGACATTGTATATAGCGGTGGATGTGCAGTGTACACCCCCACCTTTGCAAAGGCACATAACGGACATAAAGGCGCAAGAAGTCGGACTAAACAGGAGCCATAAAGGGAAAGTTACACACAAGTGTACCACTAGCAACCTTGTAAAGACGTTCCCTTGAATTTTTTACCAATATTTCTCTTCTCCTCAGTCGTTTCTTAGCGTCGTTAGTGTTATCCTGAGATATAAGGTATACAATCGACACTAAACTTAAGTCTGCCCTTGCAACGTTTGCTGAGGCTTGGTTCAACCACTTTTATCTATAGAAATTCTGCGTAGCATTTACTTTTACTCAGGATCCTCGATCCCGAGAAAGCAGTAAATGTCCTCACGCAATTTACTATGGAACTTTGTAGCCTAAAAGGAGTTGGAAGCTTTCTTTGCAACTTATTCCTTGTGCAATTGCGATGCACCACATGCCGTCCCCCATCAAGCCAAAATCTTTACCCTCCCCTTTTATCAATTCAACTCCTTTCAACTTCCTCCTTTACTTGTTTTCCTACATGTGTCTCTAGTACTACTGTCCTATCCTATGTCCTCTGCTTCTCTGTCTCTTCAATTCCAAAAGGTTAGTCTTTGAGGCTGTGTACTCGATGGAGTAAACGAGTATCCCTTGGAATTGGGATGGAATACAAGAAGTTCTATTCAAAAGAACTCTTAAAAAGGTTCGTCCCTTTGAAATGAAATGGATGGACCTGGTGGTGGTCACTGACATACACTTTATCTCCGGAGTGGATTGCAACCGCAAATGCGGATGTCAGAAGTATCATGGACAATGGACATCAAAGTTCGTTGACGTAGGATGTTGATGATGCCACTTACACTTGTGGCTTTCCCTGGCTTTCAAATCGAACTTTCAGTTGCATCGGAAATTAAACTGAATTTTAAATAAAATTGAAACTCCAGCAGTTCAAGCTCTAAATGCTTAAAATTAAAAATTGTTAATATTTTGCATAATTATTAATTAATACAAATCAATAAAACATCAAGCTAAAAGGCTTAAATTTGAAGAATAAAATAAACTATATAAATCAATATCATTAGAACATGGGTGTCGAAAGGAGGTAGACTTATCCTACAAAATCCCGACTACTCTGGCACTTTCTTCCTCCCCGTCTGAACAAGCATCATTCGCTTTGCCCATTAAGCCCTTTAAAGGAACTTTACTAAGCCTTTTATTTCTATTTTCATTATGTGACCCATTTCTCTTAAGTACTAACCTCCTCCATCCATTTCTCACTTTGAAAACTCAGTAGTTAGTAGGTATCTCTTTTGTGAATACTATCTTACTCCACTACTTCTACGAGGCAGGTATACATACAGGACATTTCTTTCTCGCCCATTTAAACTAACTTGGCCTCTTAAATTCACGATGAAAGCCAGGGAGGTCTGAGGCAGCCCTATCTCTTCTAGGATTGAATTCTTCGGTTTTCCAATGGATCCCTATCCTTTTGTTAACCTATCCCACTGCCTAACTCTTTAGATCAACGGACCAGTATGTACATAATCCATTTTTATTCAAATGTTACTGACTGCCCTCAATTACCCTGCAAAATCATTGCCAAAGCTTAGAAATTTATTGAAGAAATTTCAATAAAATGCAAGAATACGTATTTTGCATTTAATGTCATATTCAATCTAAATGTATACATTCTTTCAAATCCACGATTTTTCTGAAGCCTCGTCCCAAAATAAATTAATTGATAAATAACGTTCAAACTTGGGGCGGATTAAATTATGTTTGCCTTTTCATTTTCAGGTTAAACAAGGAAACTGTAGCTAGGAACGAGAATAATTGCTCTTTTGTGAGTTCTTGCTCAAATTAACAGTGTTCTAGTATATTGGTTCCCAGTGTGCATTCAAGAATAAAATTAAAATGAATGAAAGGCACACGGTTTTTTTTGTAGACGTCAAACTTTCCATCCAGGAGGTTTCCCTCAGAGAGAAGACACGACATTATAAGTTTGCTTAACCTCTCTTAAAAAAGTAAATGAAGGAAGAAATTGCAATAAAGTAAATGAAAGAAAAAGTCAGCTCTGCAAAGTTTGTCTTTCTTTTCCCTCTCCGGTTTGGTAGTAGTGTCAGGTATATGCAATAGCTTTGGGTACTTACGCTTGAATGACACGAGAGCAAATATTAGAAGAGTTTCTTCAGAAATAAAACTAATAATTACAACGAAGTGCATCAACATACTAACATTCATTTTTGAGAGGCTCATCATCCCTCTGGAACTGTAAATAGATTATGAGGCTTGGCTGGGAACTTGAGAGACTTGAGATGCTCATCTTCCTATGCTTGACGTATCCTACTTGAAACTTGACTTAAAAACCTCATCCCAACTACTCTACATGGTAATCGATAATCTCTAGGGAGCTACATTCACTGTCGAGATTTGTAATTAATGAAGTTGAGAGTTGATGTATGCGCTTATTTCATCTCCATATTTTTTTTCGGATTAGTCTACTGTGTGATTGCAATATGTATATATTTAGGGTGTCGTTGATGAAAGTAAAATATCGATGACCGTGTCGCCATTTGGTTATGAGCTTTTCTGAAGGCAAGTTAAGAATATGTAGGAATATATAGTTAGGAACCAACATATGTATTTAAATTTGCCATTCACAAGAAAACTTTTGTACTTACCACAGTTGATTGAAAATTGAAATGGATTACTTCCACAACATCCTCTTTAATTACACTCCTCGATCTGAAAATAGGAAAAAAAAATAGTCTGGTTAGCTAATATAGGCATCACGTCTGTTACTTCTGCATTATTATTCCATTTTAGGTCATTTATAATTTATGAACGATTTAAACTATTCTATATTTAAACTAATATCAAAGTCGATCTGTTTAAAAGTCTATAACAATCATTAATTGAAGGCTTCAACAAGATACGTTCAAGTGTTATACTCCTACGTGCATTTAACGGAATTGAAATTGAAGTTCAATCGAAATGCCTGAAGGACTGCAGTTTTATCCCGACTCTTTCACGTAGTGCTCTGCTTTTTTAATGAAGTGATTCCAATTTAACGTAGCCCTTCCCTATCTAATAGAAATGCTTTTTGTGTCCATTCTGATTGACATTTTGCAAAGTAAAACCTGTTAAAAAATCCTCACTCAAAACTTTGCACTATCAAACTATCAATGGCCAAACACATCATACTACAGTACAAAGTATTAAACATATATCAACTGATATAATAGATATTCGTTTTTAATGATCACTCTTATTAAATTCTCATTCCATTTTATCAGCCGAATATGACTTGGATGAAAAAAGCCACTCCTGATGCTCCCAGCCTTACTCCCGAGATGGTTAGTTACACCTATTGTTTGCGTTAAACAACAAGGGCTGCCGTATAAGCAAGTCATTACATAAAAGCGCTTACATGGCTCAGAGGTGGATTAAAGGTGGATAGATAAAAACCAATTAAACGAGTAAGGAGGTAGTTGATTGATACCTTTAGCTAATGCATTCATCAGCTACACAATCAGCTTACTCACCCTTGCCATTAGGAAAAAAATGTCTCGGGATTATGCCTCTAGCATCACATATCTAGATTTGTAGTTACCTACATGCCTTGTACTATCGGCCATTCGCCTTGTGACATTGTATTGAAATGAGGCTTGAGATGTTATACATAATATATACAGTTAAAATTAGTTCATATGTGGGCTTGGCTTTTGCAAATTAAATCGGAATTCCTTGAATGAAATACACGTAGGTGGCTAACAAATACATCATGTTTAATGATCGATTCTGATGAGAGAGTATGTTGGGTATGCAGTCCCAATTATAAGATTAGTTAGCTCAGGATATATCTTACAGTTAACTAAAAGTTACTTATGAATCGAGTATTGTTTAAACTCTCAACATGGAGAGTAAAAAATATTGGCAAATAAAGATGTGCATCTTATTGAAGAATTTTACCACATTTAAGAGTTCAACGACAAGAGCTCCACCCAAATCATCTGTAAATCTAACCCCAAAGAAATATATCATATTTTCCTCCATGATTTTCTACCTAATTAGCATCTAAAAAATTACCTGTAGGCCATTTACATCCGAACACATAAGCATGCATGTCAGGCCGTTGTGTACGTATGATTAGATTCAGGTTCATGTAATATTCCACCCATGATTTTTTGTAAACATAATATTCTATTGTAGCCCTGAGCCATTCTTTATACAATATATTAACATTTTATTTTGTGATTCGCCGACGCAATTTCGTCTACCTTGTTCCACTATTGATATCAAAATTTGTATCGAAAAGATTCGAAGGATTGAAGTATCAACGCATCAAAGTATCGAATAACGGATGCTGATGATGTCAGAAAATCTTGTTTAAGGGCAACAATATTTATTTTCCGAATACCCAGAGCCGAAAATCCAAGCCGTAAGTCAACCTTGTTGCCTACGGAATCTGTTAAACTCTTGCTGAGTTGAAAGTATTCAAAAGTCATATATCACACTGGATAGCATTATCAGAGAAAATGGGATTCAGTGAGCCTCTGCAAATTCCCGTCTCATTCAACATTCTATATCATCAACGTACATTGTGGTCGATATATAATCATTCCCCTGCATTCTCCAAAGTCCATATCATCATGACATGACCGACTTGAGGAATGCTTATGTAGTCCTAACTAACTAACTGAATTTCAGTAGTTAACAATTTACATTTATATATATACCTATATTTCCTTTCGAGCATGTACAATGCCAGCAGTACATATACATGCATAGCAAATATCCTTTGTGAAAGTAATACAAAGATGGTGTCTGTCTAATGATGAAGATGAAAAGCTCGGTCGTAAATTACGGCTTGCTTACACAGAAGATACAATTAGTGAGCCTACTAGCTCAACAACCACTACAACATCCAACTTACAAGTAGTACAAGTCTGACAACAGAATGGTACATAGTACAAAAGCCAAAAATGAACCAAACTGAGCCACCAGCATCATCATCATCTTTCAACTCTCCGTATTTAATAGATACGTGTTCCGTACACATACAATTTACCAGCAGTCCATTCTCCATATATTCCGTCTTCCAGTAGTCCACCCTAAGTAAATGCAGAACCCTTAGTCAATGAGAACTCTAAGACTCTAATATAGAATTCTTCATATACCAACTACCAAGAAACCTAAGTGAAACCAGAGCCAACTTCCAGCTTCCTATGCCATTACCCCAGTGTATTATACAAGAAGACGGAGGAATCTCCAATATATTACTGTCTGTGCATATTGCTTTATTGTTACGAAGAAAAGCCTTTTGAAATTCTAAAGCTATGAAGAGCCTTAGAGCCTTCATAGAAGAACAAGAGCCTTGCCGAGCTTCCTATTATGAGCTCAAGAAGACTCAGGCAGTATGTATGTACACTTCTACATTACATCTTCCTTTGAAAGAGATCTTCTTCCTAAATTTGGACACTGAGGGCCTTCCGATTGTGATTTATATAAATTACATAAGACCAGAAGAGTATGTGCTGAAGTTATGTAAGCGTAAAAAAAACTACGGATTTGCTCCTCCTGTATAATATAGTATTGTAACATCCCTCGTTGTTTTACAGATTTGAATTTCTACGGTACGGGATGACAATGAAGTTGTTAAAAAAGATGATGATGAGGTTGATGATGATGATGAGGAGGATATGAGGAAGGATGGACGACGGAGTCTTGGAAGGAACTCATCACTTCATCAAGAGAAAAAGTAGAGATGGAAGACAAAGGCCTTGTAGGATTGTAGTTAGTTAACTATCACTCAACTCCGCACTTGAGTGAGATGGGGCGTTTATTACCAGGTTGTACATGAGGGTAGATATGCATTATTTTCATAAGTTCAGAATGTAGTCCAGTAGGAAAGTTACAGTCGGTAGGGTTGTGTATGTTTTGTTTTTTTACCTCGTGGCTCTTTGTCTTCCAGAATCCAGAGGAGCGAAAATTGTACATTTACTCTACTGGATATTTCAAAACTATAGGGCTGCTTATAAGAGCTGAGATGTTAATAAAAACTCCATTTCTATTTCCTAGGTGTATTATGTTATGATACGAACTTCATTACCCTGGAAGATGACTACAGAGCTCTGGAATCCAGAATTTAAGTTCATCCCATTCCATCATCAGCTCAAGGAATTTTATTCCCCTGGTTGTCTCAACACTTCAGATCTCATTAATAATGTACTTTTGAATTCCATCCTTCTCTCTTCTACATTCCTCCAGCCCGGAGTGAATAAATACGGCGTGCACTTTAGAAAAGGTAGTAGATTGCCCAGTGAATCTAAAATTACCTGATAACACGCTTAGATGAGAAATTTGGATAAACATACATCATGAATATATCATACGATTACGCTAACTTTCTCCACGCACTCTTCGTATGAAGCCAACAGAAATATTTTGTAGTCTTGCATACAAAACTGTAAAGCGTTTTGAATAAAAATATACTTTGCAAGTAAGGTTTTTGGGAAAGAACTTAAACAGAACTTTATATACACCATTATTCAATTCTATGAAACTAACTTGTAATTTTTTTTAACTAGATTCAAGGCAGTGACTAAACAAGCCAAAACTTTGCAAGCCACTTTACACAGTTTCGTGAGCATAAATTTCCCAAAGTTTAAATACATACTTGTAATAAAGTGGCCACAAAAATTGAAAAACGACGTTGCTTTGTTATTTTGTAGTACTTAAATTAGCATAAGTCTACTCTTAACCCGACGGGGTTTCCATATCTTTAAGCCTCGACCTGTCGACCTCATCACAAATGATGTACAAATAGAATTAATTATTGGAATAAGAGTAGGTCACGAAGGTCACTTGCAGCCGCTTTGTAAATTTATTTCTACCAGTGGTACCATTTTCAAAACGATCAATTAGAAATCAGCAGCATTTATAATTTAGCTGAAGGGCAAATGCAATAAATATTTGAAGATAATTTAGCACTTTATTAGAAAAAAACTACTTTAAAATTCTTGTTGAACAACTTCATAATTTTAACATCATTTGCATCGGCTCGTTCTTCATCTTGAAACCGCTATTCCCTTCATTCTTATTTCTTATTTACAGGCGACAGGGAATGTCTTAGGAATCAAATTAAACATAAACGAATACAAACTGCTGATTCAATAATCAATACATATTTGCTTGTAATTTAATTTATTTGCTCTACTTAACAGAAATTCATATAAGGCTTTACGATTGAAAAGTGGAAGGCTTGATTCATCAGCTGCATTCCGTCTATTCCCAATTAGAATAGCATATACAAGCAAAGTAATAAACGAATTTTTCATGTTCGATTCAGCCTAAATTCCTGTGAATTGGGTCTTTTCCTGCCTAAGGTACACAAATATTCCACATATAAGTTCAATCCAACCAAAGAATGAAGGGGAAAGTCAAGAGAATTAAATTTCCTCTGAACCTGAGTAGGTAGAGTAGAGTGATTGGCCATCATCATTATCCTTGACTACCCTTCGGCAACTTCCTAAAAACCTTTGACCTCATACATCCAAAATGCTTTGTAGAAGAGGAAGAGATCATGTAATGATGAAGCAGTAGAATCGAATGACTTTTGTCTGTTGTCTTTTGATTGAAATTCGAAGGCTGTACCAGACGAAGTATAGTGGGGACTGAACAGACCCACATTTTCCTTATAGGGATACCAGTAATCTCCAAAAAGCACGAGTAGCAAACTAAACAACATATGAGATTACATGCACCGACTGCTTACTGGAAGGGGAAAGTCTAAAGAGTCTTCAGACTTGAACATACAAGGTGGAGAAAAGATTTCCTTTGAGAATCACGGAAAAGCCGGAGGGTCAGCTCGATGCAACTTCCTCTCTATTTCAAGAGAGGCCAGACTCCAAACTGCATAGTCTCTGATAAGCCTGTAGCCCCGAAGGGAAAGTAAAATACAATAAGAAACATTCAGGGAATGAAACTTGACACCAAAAGTCAGAAAAGTAATGGTCTGAGGTCTATCTGCCCATCCATCTGAGAATTATCCCTCCTCAAAATCATAAAATACGCAACAAAATCCTAGGCCAATGGTGGTCAGTGAAGTGAACGGAAATGAGAATCGTTCAGGATAACGACAAGACAAGTCTAGTCAGCCAGCTAACTCCAGAAGCAATACATTTATTACCAGCGGATGATACGAAGTAATGCGGGCTCTGTGTTCCAGAAAATCATTTCGATTACCAAAATCCAAAATCTATAGGAAATAATAACAGCTTAAGAAGGTTGGGTCTTGGTTTGACCAGAAGGTTCTCTTATAGTTTGGGCAACACATTTAATATAAAATGATTCTTCGCTTGAGAAGAGTGAATTCAGAATTGTATTGAATATCTTGATATAGGCAAGGCACCTAAATGTACAGATCAATAGTGGATTGGCCAAGATTGAAAACACAAAATACGCTGAGGATAACGAAATATCAAAATTCCTCTTATATTCGTATAGGATCAATTCTTTGGGAAATGGTTCCAACCTTAAATGTCCTTACGTCATAGGTAGAGAGTCTAGAACTCTAGAAAGATGGATGGGAAAAAAGTGGAATGAACATTAGGAGAGAGGATGGTGCTGGTGAGTAACTAATAAATGACCAGAGCCAAAATGATAAATTTATCCGAGTCAAGAATCAATTTGGGATAGATTACTGCCACCACCACACGAGAAACCTTACAAAACCAACCAACAAGTATCCCACCCAAATCGTCCTCTCCATTTTTATTCCAAGGAAAACCATTTATCTATTTTTGTCCATTATGTGATGCTTATAAGCTTATACTACATCCTATGCAGTTGGTAGTAGCGGTGATGGTATTATTGGTGTTGGGTTGGCATTGCATCGTATAAAATTGATTGAAGTTTCTTCCTTTTATTGACAAAGTGTTAGTGCCATGCCATTGTAACCCCGGAAGCTGTGGACGACATGCGACACTTGATCTTAAAGGAAAGAATAAATGATTGCAAGTTCTGGGTGGGTAGTACATGTTTTGAGAATCGTTTGGTAAAAGTTGGTTCATTTACAAAACTTGAACGAAAGTGATAATTAAACATTCTGACTTTCTTTGGAGCTCAAGGACATATATTTACTGATGCCTAATTCCTATTGTTTATTATGCAGTTCAGCCTATTGCACCTGCAACCGGTTTACTTTATTTAAGCTGCTGATTACTAATTAAAGTACGGGGGTTAATAAGCTTGCATAGTAATGACACAGATACAGTATTGAGTCATCATACCAAAACAACTCCAGTCAAAAGAAAGAGCCGGTTTGGCTGATTACTAATGAATCTCTTAATAAACAAACTTCCTCCACCTTCGAAGATTTTCTAATAATTTCAGAATTACAGCTGTTCATCGTTTTGACTTTTGAGTTGCTGTAAAGGAAACTGATTTAAAGCACATGTAAACATCCTTACACTTAAAGTCCCACAGTCAATATTCCTTTCTGGTTGAAATGCAGAAAACCTTACGGATTTCCTGTCAGTCTTTAAGCTAAATCGGTGCTCTAATAGGCTATTAACCAAAACATCAGCAACGCTTACTACTGGTTTAGTATTTAACGTTGGATACTTTCGAAATGGGTTAACAGCTTTATAGCCGCTGACTTATGTAATGTATTCAGTGAAAGTAAGCTGTAACTCATTCCGGTATTAATTTAGGACTGCAACTGTGGATATGGATTGCCATTGACTTAAGCAGACGGTAGGGTTTTAGAACTCAATTTATTTTAAATTTACTGCCTGTTGAAATATATTGTCCTCCATTTCCATTCAAATACCTTTCGCCGTTCATTTCCTTGCAGTACTTGAGGTCTCCAATGTTCTTCCCAACACATTTAAACAAGTCCCTTTAGTTCATAGCCAACCTGGAGGCCAAGATTATCATGCCAATTGCCAATGTAGTTTTAGCACGTGGAGATTTTCTCTACATTTCAATTCGACAGGCGAACCGAATTCTAGAAGAAGTGGAAACTTTTTACTTATACTGAGTTGGGTTGTTGAGAATTCATCGGGGCATAGAAAGGCTGCCAACGGCTATCAGCAATTTACAATTCTTGTTGAAATTTCCTTACACGTTGGGAAGTTGAGTGTCTAGTTGCCATCATTGGATTTTTATTCGAATTTGACACGTCGTTTGATAGAATATTCCACAAGAATAGAATTTAGGCAAATGGACCTAAGGCCAGTTAGACCATATGAGAGACAGACACAGGGGAGATTCGCCTCGACCTTCGGTCTGAAATTACTTCGGGGCTGCCAATCAATCTTCATTTTGCGTCCAACCGTTCTCCCATTATTGAACCGAGAGGGGAATATCCAATGATGATCTCCCTTCCTACTTTGCCATCCTACCTATTGACTATTCGGATTGGGAACCTTTTACGCTTTTATCCCATAACTGTATGTCACCTCTTGTCATACAGGACAAAATACGTACATAAGTAATACCCTGATGCAACACAGTATTACGGCACCAACATTAGCATTATTTTCAAGGGGGGGAGTGAAAGATTCTGAAGGAAAGGGAAAGACTCAGAACAAATCGCTGCAACATTATGCACCACACCACTAAAAAGTACAATGCACTACAATTCTACAGTCCCCATGACTATACCCTCGCCACCACATGCTTCTAGGATATGTCCTCAGTATATAATACAATGCTGTAGTATGTAGTTGGCTGTAGTGTTGATTGGAAGGGACGAAACATAATGCACGCTTAGGGACAATACTTTTGTGTAGTATAACGGGAGTTGGTGTGCACTTCCAGAGTTATATGACCAAGACTAGTGAATGTGATGGAAACCCCCCGGAAGAACAAGAACTGGTCAGGCAGAGGAAGGAAAGAAATGCTTTCTCCATGGTCAGACATAAGGTCTTTTGGGACATACGAGTGACACACGATTGGTGCCAATAAAATGCCACTGTCCCTAAGGTTTGGTCTAGGATCTAGTGGAGACGAGGAATGTGAATGTCCATAAAATCCATATACCACTAGCCGGACCGTACTCCCTTCTAGGGGGGTTCAATATGTTCAGAAAACATGGATGAGGGTGACTTGCAAAGAAGCAGAACGTCTTCTTTCGGAGAAATTTCTATTCATCCTATATGTTATGCAGTGGATGGAAAAACTTTCTTTTAGGGAAAACTGGAACGAAAACTTTCTCCACAATGATTTAATAACATGGGAAGTTTCAGTTTGTTACACTTTGCAATATTGAATTAAATATTGAAATGATAAGTAGGGCATAGGAAAAATTATTAACTTCGATACTAATGATGAGAACGCCTTAAACAACGTGACATAATGAGAGAAACGTAAGAAGAAAAATATCTCGTGAAAGATTAACCCATGTTTTATATGCCGGTAAGTTAACTTTGAGCTCGTCAACCAGCAAGAGCTTTTACAACGCTTGCAAAAGCTCGCCCGAATGCCAGTATTAAACAGCACTTGACTACTGGATATCAGAGACCTACATCTTCAACTGTAGAAGTTTGACTATAAGTGAAAATTTTGAAATTCTGGAAATTTTGTAAATACACACTCTTTTATTCCTTTACTGTAGCTGTAGCTTTTTACATTTTCAGCCCACCGTTCAGTCGCAACAGAAATGAGCGACTTAAAATTGGACATAACGTTAACATAACGGTCATTTAGTTCATAATGAAAAAAATCTACGTAGTTCCGGAAAAAATTCATCAAACGAAAGATTTTTAAATTACAGCTACACTATAATAAGCTAACCTAACTAGGAATTGCGTTACATGTGATTTAAATTAGATCGCAACATTTGTCATCCAAAGTTCATTCAAAGTATGTATTTGATCAAATCTAGCCAAGCATTATGTCTTAGAAATTGATATCACCTTGACCGAAATAACATAATTCGTCCTTGGTTGATCACAATTTACCTAAATACTAAAGGGTCTAAGCTACTTCGTACCTAGACTACTGATACAGTTGCTTCACGCTTAGGGTGTTGTAGCCGCCTATCAAATCTCGGTACAAAGTCACTTTTACATTTTTTGTAATATGATTCATAGTAGTTCAATATAATTAACCTCGAAACCTAATAAAATTCATCAGAAGTTGACCTATAATTAACTTTAGTTGGTATAATTCATAAGAAATTTATCGTAACTAACCTAAATAACATAATTCATCAGAAGTTTGCAACGAAGCACCTAAGGATTGTCCGACAGTAAGGTAATTAAGCTTCATCTCTTAATTCATAGTCCTTACTATTTCTTCTCATCCAGCTTGGCGCATTTGTACACAGCGCTCCATGAAAAGCTGTACTCTATTTCATTTGTGGGATGGACTGAGGTTCCTATGAAATAAGATTGGAGCTCGCTAATCGATTTGGAGGCGTATCCTGTTGAATTACCCAGGTCCTCTAAGCATTGACAGTGTGGAGTCATCACCGGAAGATCGCTCCAGACTGATTGCACCTGGAAAATTAAAGTGGACTTAAGCACGGCGGCATTGCATTGTACACGAGTCAGGTAATCGATATTTCATACCTTTGTAGAACTTTGCGACGGTTCAAGAGTTATTGAGACCGTGTATTTTTGTGCATCAACCTCCGATCCTACACATGTAACCCATGACGTGAAGGTTTCCCCTTTCAAGGCATTTTGAACCACAAACATTTGATTGTCGTAGTAGAAGTAAACCAACGGCCAGAACCCGGAATCTAAATTTTAAAATACGATGTTGGTAACGATAATAGTTTCTTCAAAATGCAATTGTAGTAAGGTACTGTAGGTAATTGTAGAGTATGTATTTACCGTTCATTATATCGTTGTCGTAAAATTTGATTCTGAAGTTGTTGACGTCCGTATCATCATCCCCGTCGCTCATGGTGGAGAGTTGGTGAACATGGATCAGATGCCACTTATAATGTCTCAAAGCGATGAGTTTCCCTCGGCAATTGTGTGACCCCCCTTCCACGTAACATTCCACAGGTCTATAAAGAAATTCGATAAGCCTTTAAAAGTTAAAAGGCCTCCAAGTAATTTAATCCATCTTAATCACAAAATATGAAATCACAAATTACCTGAAAGGGCAAGATTTTTCATGCATCGCCAGATCACCGACCTTGAGAATCGCAGAACACCCATCTGCCATATTAGCGCATTTGAACGAAAGGTTGTCCAACACAGCTTCCACTGCCAAACATCGGCGATTCACCAATTTCTGTCTGCACAATCCACAATTTTTGATTGATGCAAAGCAGTTTCCGCAAACGCAGTGGCCGTTTACGCACTGTCGGATTGGAGGTACTAAAATTTCCCAGCAAATAGGGCATTGTAAGTTCTTCAGAATCCCCTTGTGATCGATCTGAATTCGGGTGCCCAAATCCTCTCTGGAATTTCAAATCCCATTTTTAAATTTAGAAATTGTTTTCACAAATAGTATGTATTTCGTTTATAAAATCTGTTTAGTAATAACCATGAAACGAATGTACTTACTCTGAGAAGTCCAAGTCCATATTGTCCATCCAGGTTTTATCAGCTGCCGATTTCATGATGATCAATGGTGAAGTTTAATCTGCTAGATTTTTATAGCTGGAAGTACGATGCAAGGAAGTTGATGCGCAGTTGACAATTAGCCCCAATTGCTAATCCACCTCGTGCACTTTCAGAAATCGCGAATCGACGCTTCAAAACCGGCTATGGAATATGGACTTCTGGACGAGCGATTTAGGGCGAGAAAACCTCCATAAGCAACCTCTCGGAATCGAATGAATCTTCTGACTGTAGAAGCAGTGCTTTTATACGTGAACAGAACAAAGAAGACTTAATGCCCTTGTCTATTTCTTGAAACGCTCAAATTTTTATTAATGCGCATGTTTTTCCGGGTATTCGTCAGTACGTCTATTCCAACGTTTCTGAAGGCGAAGACCACCCTCAAGCACAACCAACATTCAAAGTAATTTTACAACAATGGGTTCAAAGTTCGTACATAATTCCAGATAAGGAAAGTGCCCTACCTACAATGTGCAATGTCTAGGCCTACGTAGAAAGTGCCTTTCAAATCGACGTTGGATCTTGGACGTTTGACCCTCGTTTTTCCTTTTATACAACCAACATTCAAAGTAATTTTACAACAATGGGTTCAAAGTTCGTACATAATTCCAGATAAGGAAAGTGCCCTACCTACAATGTGCAATGTCTAGGCCTACGTAGAAAGTGCCTTTCAAATCGACGTTGGATCTTGGACGTTTGACCCTCGTTTTTCCTTTTATAAAGAAATGGTCCTGAACCCAATATTTTTGGAGCGGTCAACACTAATAACCTTTACAATATTCAATAGTACATATACCTATGAGATGATCATGCTATATTAATAATATGGACTTCAAAATTCCCACAAGCGTTGATGTAAATACGTTCTGTAAAGCCGAAGCATGCACATTCAACGAATACGATTTGTATTAGAAATGTTTATCACTTCTGATTCTGGATTTTGAAAATGCTTCCTGGGAGGTTCTTATCTTCGAGTTCTAGTTTATTTGTATCGCTGCCGGATTCCGGGCACTACTACCAAAATATTCCAAACACAAAAAAGTCGGAGTTGTTCCATTTACCATCCATGTGTAACGAAAAGTAGGGTGCAGGCAGGGAATATTATCTTATTAAATCCTCTGGATTCTAGAATCTACGTATTTCAGGATTCCTCCCAACAAAATACAGAAGGTAGATTCGGCAGATAAACATGGAATATCTTTTTCAAAATCTCACCAGCTTTCTTCTGCATAACCGTAAGCAACCTTTTTCTGCCTGACTCCGAAAAGCATACGGGAAGGTTTTTAGATTCTCAGGTACTGGAGTGTGAAATGCATTGTGTTGGGGATTTCCACTTTTTTGACAGGCTCTATAAAACCTTATGGAGGAGTAAAGAATTTCTCCATATGGTACAATTTCGCTCAGCACTTTCCTTAGGGGGTTAGGTTTTCAGATTTTCAAATTTTACGGATTCATGCTTTGATGCAGGATTATATTAAAAATCTTGAATTTTTGACAGCATTTCGTAGAATAATTTAAATTTCACCCTTTCGACTGTCAATGCAGCAGACCACGGCATGAAGATTGTTGATGCCTTTTTAAAAACTTTGTAAGACTTCAAATGATTCAAATGATGTACCTGGCGAACTTTGTTTGATGTTTAGAACTAATCTGCTGAAGTCAAATCTTAAGTCAAGTGAAGCATCAGTAAGGCAAGCGAAAGTCAGAACAAGGCGGTTTTAAGCTCCAGACTTCGGGATGGTGTATACGGATGTTCTATATTGAATTTTATATCGTATTCGTGCATGGTTGGATATAAATCATCAAAAGGGAATGCAAATAGTTGTGTTAGTGTTTTGATGTAACCGTTGGGTGTAAACTGGAGGCCCAATCCTGTAGGCTGTGGGAACCACATTCCGCCCCAACGAAGTTTTGATTTATAGCAGGGAAATCAGAGCGATTAGGAAGCGGTTTACAGTTTACTCACTCGTGCTAAAACTTTGATGTAATTCCTTGCACCAAAAGCTAAGGTAGGAAGAAACGCGCATCTCTACTTCGTAAGATAAGTTACAAGTTGAGTCTGTCATCTTTAGCATAAATGTAAAGTTTAGGTCGGTCTAGAGAAGTACTGGGATTGGCACTTAAGATTATTCTTGTAAGGTAAATAAGTTTTAAGGCTTTGTTCTGCCTGATGTCATTTTCTGGCTAATTTGTACTGGCGTTACCATTCCTCCATAATACATGAATGTTTTGACTTTGTTGCAGTAACAAAGATTGACAAATCTTAAGGAATTTCAAAGAGCTTTTAAAACCAAGCAAGATCCAAAAGTCAGCTTCAAAATCTCAGGAAGTTGGTCTATGGTAAAATGACGTTTTTAACCACCGCGTCGTTGTAGGTGCCTATAGTGCCAGGTATCAGGTATGAAAGTTAGAAGAAGGTCGACTAAAATTAAACCTGCAATGTTAGCCGTGAATTATGTAGGTATTGGAGTTTGCACACGTGGCCTGCGTTTGACAATCCAAATGAAAAGCCACATTCAGAAACGAAGATTTATTTTCTGTCAGCCCAAGCCGATAAATTCTTTAACCATCAACCATCGGTTTCACCCCCAGCC